>BGPR01011113.1:0-49847 GCA_013235015.1 Araneus ventricosus
ACCCTTTCGATCTTTGAAAAGTCTTATATTCATAGGCAAGTAATTGTGCAGAACTTCAAGGTTAACGTCGTAACATTTACATATATGAATTCTGAGGAAACTGGCTGGAATAAAAGTTCACAGAAAAAAGAAATTATAATTATTTGCATATATATCTTGGAATTATTTTCAATTCCAGTCGGAAAAAACGATGTTCTTTGGCGTCTTTGTATTGCATGTCTATCTAGATATCTTGAAAAAATGAATGGCAGAAATTTATAAACTTCAGTCTCCTATGCTTTAGTGAAAATAATGCATTAAATTCTTGTAAGCGCACCAAATTCTGCGCCATCAAAATCACAAGAAACTGGGTGTCTTTTTTAAGTTTGTTAAAGCCAATGCAGAAAGAGATGTTATGTGAGTTTTGAGAATAGCAAACTTCATTAAAAAGAGAGGTTGTTTATAGACTTCATTAAATTCCGAAGGTGGAAAAGCTTTACAAGTTACTCTTGACTTGCTCTAGCATTGATTATGTAATCAAATTTAAAATGGGTATGCTGTTTTAATCATATACAAATCCATTAATTGATGACATATAGGGTTCTGACTTACCATAAAAAGTTTAGTAATAAGTAATTAGGAACATTTTGTATGAATGGCGATATAGTATGAACATAGTGAAGAAAAATCTATTTTGATATCATTTTCTGCAGAAAATGAAAGGAAACTTTGTAGCTTCAATATTACAGTCTATTTCGTCTCCTTTTTATGTATTTAATTGTTTGCATAATTTTTTTCGCCTGTAGTTGAGATTTCTCTGAGAAAGTAAATACTGTTTTCGAAACTTTCTCAGTTCTTTACAAAATGTGAGGAATTTCTTCTGTTACCCTATGTTTGAATGCTTGAATTTGAAGTAATATTTCTTCGAATACTTTAAAAGGTATGAATCGAGTTTGAACATGAAATACATACTGTAGTCGAAACGTGATTCGTTCACCTGATATGTGAACGTGTCACGTTTGTGACGAGGATGTGAAATATTTCTCAATGTATGAGTTTTCACTTTAGCTTCCTGTTGCAGTTCATATATTAGTTGGAAAGCATAAAAGTATGTAGATACTTAATTCGTGAACAGTTGAATGTTTCCTTGTAAAAGTTGTTCCATACAGAGCAAGTCACTGGACGTTTACGAATGAGAACATTCTCAGAGTCCGTAGCAGAGAAATGCTATACTTAGCAATCTTATCTTGAAAACTATTGAATGCGGGGAAGTAAACCAATTAGAAGGTTGTTTAGCGTCGGCTATTTAATAGGAAATGACACGCCATGTTCATGAATAATCTAAACAGAAGACAAAAAGTGCGAATTTTAGATTGTGCTATTCCCGTCGATACTTGTGTGGATTCATTGCAGAGAATCAAATCACACAGTGCTCAAATCGTCCATTCCTGCCCGGGCAATAATGCAAATCTACCTAATTTAAATTTTCAGTTTTCGTTTTCTGTTTCGACTATTCATGCACATGAATTTCATTTCTAACGAAACTGAAGACGCAGAACTACTTTTTAATCGACTTTCAACTCATATCTCCAATACTTTTTGAAATAAGATAAACTAAATTCTGCATTTCACAGTTAGGGCTCTGTGAATGGTCTCATAATATAACATTATTCGTATAGTTATAGACAGAATGCAATTTAAATAATATATTTAGTTTCTAAGTATGCATGGGTATTCAGGATATTAAACTTTCCTAAAATTCAATGTTACTGTTCAAAGATTCAAGTTTCGAAAATATCGGTTTGTACAAGAACCCTCATCACTTAGCTTCTCTGAAACAGAAATTTAAATTCACCTCACTGAAATGCCAACTTCTTTCTGAATTTTAACGGTATTAATCTGGAATGTTTATGTAAGTTGTTATATATATATCTGTCTTTGAAGTGATGAAAGAAAAAATTATGCTATGTCTCGCACATGCACAGTAAAAAATTTAGTACAAATACTCATATTTCCTCTAATATTCAGCGTATTTATTTCAAATTTTAATACAATATTTCTGTAACATATTGTCGATGTGTTCTGTGAGTTTCGTATAATTTGAATGAAAACTCTACATGTTATAAGCAAAAGACTTGCGGGAAAAATTGGGATTTTTTAAAGAAACCTTTATATCTTCCCGAATATTTGTGATGTTTACGAAAATGAATGTAAATATTATGCATATAAAACATAACCATTGATGAAAGTTTCATCTCGTTATCGGCTTTCCGTGAAACAGTAGTATGGATTAAAATTCATTTTAGCTTTCATCTATTTCTGGTGGACTCCATAATTGCCCTCGTGACCAAATCTCCACTGTAAAATGTATATGATACCGATTGTATGTTACATGATTCTCCGCAACTAATTTCGAACCATAGTTTTCGTACAAATTGCATATTTCTCGCATTTTCCGAAACGGTCCTTAACTTTTACACACAAGTGTATAAAGGGATATGCATAAATGGACATAAGTTTTCCATGCAATCTCTGATGTGAGCAGCAAAAGTATTTGGTTACTTGAAATATAATAGAACTCCAATAGACGAAACGTAGATGGCCTTTAAATGGGTACTTTATTTCAGAATGCTCAATAATCGCTAAGAGTTGAAACGGAAAAATATTACAAACGAGCAAGCAAAAAAAAATGAGAATAATCTTTTACAATGTTTCCATATAAGATATTTTACTAATAAGTTTAAGATTTACCAAAATTAATTAAACGTTTACTAACACAATATCTTAGACTCAAGTCCATTGTCTAAGTGTTATGTCCAAAGCTTTTGCTTTGTTTCCATGATGGAATTTTTATAGGTAAAATATTTCAGCTTTGTTCGCTTACCACGTCAAGAATAAATATACCACGTTTTATCTTTTACGGAATTAGGAGCCATTTGTCTATGTTAGCTTTATTGTATTTTAATTATATTGTTACGGGTAAAACTTGGTTTTGACAAAATATATAAAAAGCGAATAGCTTAGAGTTCATAGAAAAATAAGTTTTCAGACTTTTTCACTTAACTGGACTGATTATCAATCTCGAAGTTCGTATTTAACACACTTTCTATACGTCATCTTTATAACATGCACTTTCATTATTTACAAAATTATTAAAAAGAATAGATATAAAAGAATATAGAAAACATGCTGAGAATCTCGCATACCAAAGGTCTTGTCTTTTTATTTAATTAGGCCCTTTTTTTTCTTTTTTTAAAGAAAGAAAAGGAGGTAAACAGAAATATTGACTTTTTATTCCTTACAATCGTTTCGTGCACACATCGACAGTCAACTTCCAAAAACGAAGTATTTTACCTCTCTGTATCCCGGTGCTAATGATTTTTACACATTTTGGTTACATAAAAAAATGGAGACGTTAATGGCCAATTATGAAGATATTGTGATGTTTCATTAGCGGGCGATGGCTGTTTCTGACGTTGCCGGAGAAAAAATGCTTGTTTGTATTTATCTGGAGAACAGATCAACAGACACATTAAACGATAAAAAAAAATATAGAAATTTCCTCACAAGTAAGACAGATATTCGCATGAGAGTATTCGCTCGAACAGACGTTTCAATTGCGCCTTCTATGAATGTAATTAGATTCGAACCTTTAGAGCTGCCAAGAAATGCCTTGCTAGCAAGCAAAAAACTTGCTATGAGGCAAATTAAGTACTATCTAACTGCATTATGGTAATGGCCGTCCATCAATGGGATGCCATGTCATCAATAGACGGAACTTGTTCGCTATGGCCAAACTTAGCTCATGCGTCATAAAATGTCAAAACTGCCACCATGCTTTTGGAACTGATCTTCACAAGCTATTTTGCGTGTATCACATATGCATTGAAAAAATTTTAAGCGCAAATATTATCTTTTTATCAAATCATTGGCTTGAAATAATAAACAAATATCGTATTTTATATCGAAATGAAATTTATTTGAATGGTTAGTTAAGTGACAAAAAGTACTACCTCTAGTACATTCTTTTTTATTTAAATTAAGTATGCTTTTAAATGTATTTTAAGTGAAAAGTAATAGATTGTAATAAAACAGTAGACGGCAAAGCGATCAAGACTTCTTCTATTTGAGGAATGTGTTGATGGATTGTGATAATAGCTGAAAGTATTTTCTTTCTCCCTCAAAAATAAGCAAAATAAAAAAACAAAAATAAAAAAGTAGCATGCACAATTGATAGTCCTGTAAATGAAATTTTCTGAAAGCAAAGAAATCGCCGCTGTTAAGTGACCTAAAAATTAATTATGAAAAAACGGATATCGTAATAGCTTAGAGCATCATTAGAAGAAACTCACACATGCGTTTGATTTCCTGAAGTGCTATTTAAAGCGGAAACAATCGCTTCTTGACTTGAACCATTGCGGTTCAAACCCATCTCGCGAAATTCCCTTCATCTCTGCCATATCCCGAGCAAAGGGGAGGGTCGAGAGTTAGCTGGCATACGTGTTTGTTTTAAGCGTCTCCAAAATACCAATTTGTATATTAATGAAACAAAAAAAAGGTAAATAGAATTTTACTCGACGATTTTATTAAACCAGAAATGCGTTAGATTATTTATTCGAGGTTTTATTCCGCTATTTTTTAAGAAAGAGAGAGGGAGAGAAGCATTTGATTAAAAGTTGAAATGTGATGGTAAGAAGTGATGTTCCTGTTTAATTAAATTTCATCTGCCCGGAATCTAAGACGCGTGGTTACCTCCCAGCGCGAGGGCAATTGTTCGCTATGAAAACAATTGCATTCCTTCTGCATAATAATTGGGCTGATTAATTCTTTGCATGATAAGTTTCGCCTCCATTCGCTTTTTGAGAAAGCATCGCAAAGGGCAAAAACATTAGGTTTGCCTTTGAAGATGTTGAGTGTTGCCTTGATGAATAAACCATAAGGAATTCGTTTTCAAATTAAAACTTCTGGCAAAGGCTTTTTGGCGGGAAAAAGATAATTATAGCGGAATTTTCGGCAAATTTTACATAAATTACTGAGAAGTTGGTAACATTTGGAAATAAGCTGTAAGAAATTATGCAAGATGATGTATGGTTTATTTTGAAATCTTTTCGTGGTTAAAATTGAATGCAGCTGGAAAACCATAACTTTTCCAACCTTAATGATGAAATAGATAATATATGCCAAAAAATTTTTTTTCCACCAAAGAAAAAAGTATTTCAGGTCTCAAATATTCAGGATTAAGATAGTATTAGCCTTTAGAAATGTTTTAATTACTCTGAAGTGCTCTTATTTAGTACTACCAAACATTTTCAAAAGGCTAAATTAACAGGTTGCTAATTGTACTTTTTCATATTTAGCTTGATTTCGAATTAATCTTGAATTAATTATAGTATTCTATAGAATTTTTTCTGTGTTGGCTTTTTAGTAATAATATTCTACTGAATTTACCAATTTTCATTAATTTATTATCGTCACTTTTGTATAAGAAAAGTAAACCTCGACATTTATCAGAAAATTTCAAAGATTCAGCAAAATTTTTCAATACATTTTTTCTTGCATTTTTATGCACAAACTGGAAAGGAGACCTTTCGAATTTCCTCATTTCTGGAAACAAACAACAAAAGGAAAAGGGGTTAAAACGGGAATGTAGCAGAAGCTGTAATCTACATACATTTAATACCATATGGATCAGATTTGTTATCGTAAAATAGTAATTTTATACAGCAAAGTTTTTAAGGGGGGGAAAATGCTTTTTTGTAGAAATATTAAAAACCAGGCCAAATTTCGCCAATTTCTAGAGATTTCAAATTTCTGTGAGGAAAAAGTACCCTAAAATATCTATATAAATAATAAATTGTTGCAATTCATGTAGTACAAAAGAAATTATGAACTTGGAAATATAAAAGCGGAGGCAAAACGAAGTAAATAGTATACTTTTTCTGGGGGAGTCCACTATTTCTATGTAAATTTCATTTTACTTTTTTGTTGTTGTGATATTAAAAAGCATTTACAAAGAAAGCCTGTTAAAGAAATTACTGTTCAGCAACGGATTCCGAGACTACCACTTTTGGACGATTATACACCGCAAAGGGGTATCAGGCAATGAGTCATATGAGGGCATTTCCGGAGTTCTTTGTTAGATCACGCTCAGTAAAATGTAAACATCACACTTCCATTCCTCAATTTCCCCCTATTTTGATGAAAAGAACTCCGCCCGGCGCATGCGCAAAAGCGCGGAGGGTTTCCGAATCCGTTACTAAACAATATGTTTACACAATTTTCTTAACAGGAATTACAAAGTTTTTATATTGTTTCAAGGTTAACTTTGCTGTGCGTTTGAATGCAAGAATATACGTTCCCTAGATTGTTAAGAATTCCAATATTAGAGGTAAAAATTAATCTAATTTCCAGGGCCAGATTTCCCATAGGGTCGTCCTAGGTCATGACCTAGGGCGCAGCCATCAAGCGGCGCATATGCAGAAAAATAACAACCAAATGTTTATTAATTTTTCAGTATCATTTTGAAAAGACCATATAAAATGTTGTTTTTTTTTAATTTACATTCGTTACATTAAATACATTGATCGATAAGTTTTCTGTCGTCTTCTTTGCTTCACTTATTTGCATTGAAATCGATTTAATAAGATATGTTCATTTAAATGACCCTTCAAGTCTATTTACGGATAAAAGCGCGAAAAAAGAAATTCCATATGTATTTCAAACCATTGCAAGAAATTCGATGGAATATTTTTGTTGGCGTTAGTGTTATTTCTTAAGTAATGTAATTTTGAATAAAGAATTTAATGTGTTTCGAAGTTTATAAAGACTGTATTAAGTGCCTATATGTTTAAAAAAACTATTGCATATTAAATTGAAAATTATATATTAAATATTTTGAGAAGAGGGCGGATAATATGCTTCGACCTAGGGCGTAGATGTATATAAATCCGGCCATTCGAATTTCCAACAACAGCATAGAAAAGAAATTTAAAGCAAATGCATATATCTAAATCCTACAGATTTATTCAAATGTCAAATTTTAATAAAATACATTTTTAAGAACAAAAAAAGTTGTTTTACTCGTACTATGAAGCTAAAGTTGTTCCTATTCTATGCTTACATGTCAATACAAGTTTAATCTATATTATATAACAAATTAACAAGATATTATTTGCGAAAATTGATTAATTGAAATAATTATTATTTATTAATATTTTTGAAATAGAAAAATTATGTGTTAGTTACAATAGACTTACAGTAGTCTAACTATCAGGCCTCAAGTGGTGGAATGGCAATCTGGATAGACCGGAGTTCTATAAATGTTTCCTTTCTATCCTCCCATTCCATTAAAACGCCCTTCTTACCAAAATCTGCTCTTATTCATTTTTCTGTTCACTTATTGCAGGCCAGTACTTTATAAATGATTATTATGTACTGTACGTTTAAAAAGTTATTACCGAAAAAAAGTTTCAAAGATAAAAAGAAATCTGTGCACATTTTAGGATAAATTTTATGTCTAAAATAATTTCAGGAAACATAAAATCATGCATGCTCATGATTTACGCATCTCTCATTCATTCATACTACACACTGTAAAGTATGAATACGTAAACTTCAAGTATAAACAAACCAATAACGTAAAACATAGGCTTAAAGCTTTTAAATATTATATAAATTTGTTTCACTGTTCATTTATAAATGATTATACTAATGGGAAGAGATAGGCAAAGATGAAAGAGTCAAATCTAACTTTTTTTTTGAAAATGTGTCCATCACCTTGGCAAAGTAAATCATTCCACATTTTATTACAAAATTTTTTTTAACTGAGTAGAATACTACGGAGACTGGATATTTGCGAGCAAGATAGTTGAACATTTATAAAAATCTTACAACAGATAATTAATTCAAGTATTTGCATAACAGTTGTTGATTTTTCAAATGATATCTGGAAATTTTATCACAACGAGCCCACTTTTGAACTGAAGCCGTTCTTAGATGTCCTCTATTACCTCTCAAAAGATCAGATTCCGTCTCCGCTTCAGAATTTTCTATACAGCTTCCCTTTCAGGTAGGTATAGCATATCCCACCTGTAGAGCATTCGTAGTGAAAAGTTGGGGGCGTAACGGTTTCTTCTTAGAAGTATACATGTTTATGAAAAGGCAGCAATTTTGTCGTTATCACTGGAAAGACCTCCAGAGTGCCATTGTATTCACTTCGTATATTTCCAGGAAGAGCGAGTTTGAGGGGAGGCATGCGAAGAGTCTGGGAAGCTCCTGAATTGTATTGTAAAACCCTTAACCATTATGCGGACCTATCTCTTGAAGAAAACTTTTATCATTTAACCTGCAGTCTTCCTGATACGATAGAACGCTAACTGCTTTGAAGATAGAGTCAAGCGCCCAAACACGATCAAAGCAGAATTCTAAGAAAAAGTCTAAACTATTCTTCAGAGGAAATAGGGAGAACACTCCTCATCTATTGAAGAGGAAATATGATCTGTAATTCTAGGAGATTAGTTGAGTAGGAGAAGCAGGAACAGTCATTGCATGTAGGAGCAAGTTTTTCGTTCCTTTGGCTACAACTTAAGTTACCAATAACACTAAGAAGCCACTACGTATTGCAACTAATATAAATGGAATGATGAGGAAATGAAACTTAAAATTAGAGGATGACGAAAGCTGCTATAATCTTTACAAAAGTATTCTGAAACAAGCGTACTGGTTAACGATAAATTAATTACATTGGCAAATTATAATCATATTAATAATTACTTAATTATTAATATGATAAATTATGATAATTAATCATAATTTAATAATATTATGAAAAAATTGTCCTCGCCTTTGTCATGATTCGTTTTACTTGTAGAGGAATATTAGTCCAGTCAACGAAGGAAAAATAGAAAAAGAAAATGGTGTAGTTTTGAAATTTGGCACAGTTGTTGGGGTAGTGTCCTAAACGACATACTAAAAGTCTCCGCCGGTGGGGTTCGCGTTTGGGGTACAGGGGCTTTAAAGGAGGCGTTTTCACTTTTTCTTAAATATCTCGAAAACAATGGGCTCTAACGAAAAACACTCAATTACAAAATTAAACTACTCAAAATTTCCTACAAAAAAGTCTTACATTTTTTTTGTATTATCAACAGATTAGAATGTACAGGAGGATTCAAAAGTGAATATTTCTAAAATTCCTTATTGTAATGGAAAAATGAATTAAAGTGCTGAACCTACAACCCTCAGAAAAGCCTCATGCCTATGTAATAATTATAAAAGGGTAGTATTGTATGTGTCGAGAGTAGAGGAGGTGTCGGGGGAGGCGACAAACCTATTTAATGAACAGTCGTGCTCCCTGCTCCCCCCCCCTCAGGTCCGTTCCCCTCCACAAGATCCCTTCTACTCAGTCTTTTGGTTCTATTAACGCATCAAATCAGTATCTTTAGATAGTATAATCTAACTCTACATATCTGTGCTGAGTTTAACTTAAAAGCTCGCAATCAATCTGTCATAGTTCAACATTAACATATCTCTGCCAATGAAAGGAATAAGACCAGGCTGATTCAATTACTAGCACTGAAAATGCATTCTGAAAAAATTGAAATGGGAGTCGCTACAGGAAATTCTGATACTTATATTGTGAGATGTGGGTTAAAGAAAGCAATTCCTCATCCCATTGTTGCTATAACAGGCCAAGACGTAGACCTAGTCGTGTTACTGATTGCTTTGGCACGATCAGAAAGTAGCATTTATTTTATGAAGTAAGACAAGAGAAAAATCTATGCTAAATTATTTTCTACAAGAAAGCTCCAAAAAGAACTTTCTTTTCTCCAAACCATCTTCCTTCTCCATGCATTCAGTGGCTGCGAAATAACATCAGCTATTTATAGAAAAATCAAAGCACTATAGTTACATTGTTCAAATATCAAATGAGACAGATGAAAAGCATTGCTGAAATCTTTTATAGCCCCTCATCAATACCAGATGCTATTTCACAAGCTGGTGAGAAGATGTTTTTGGCCATATACAAAGCCCTGCTAATGGACTAATTTGAATATCTATAGATATCCAGCATTTCTCAAATCATCAACCAAGATCAAAGCTGATCTCTCCTCAACCAAAGAGCGGCGTTGCAACACTCGTTTAGCAATATGTTTCTGTTCGTAACACCTGCCATGGTACCTGTAATAATGGTTCCCATCTAGAAGAAGGGGAGAATTTCGAATTTGATCAAATAGTAGAAAAATATTATGAAATTCGATTACGAACAAGAGTAAAAATGGGTTACGTATATTTTTATGTAGATATGTATATATAAATTATATTATGTTATATATATATAATATGTTATAAATATTTTGTAATAGATAGCAGCAATTTGGAAATAGAAACTTTCTTTCTTAAAAACGAAACTAACATTTTGAATCACTCATTGTAATTATGCACTTTTTCATACCGCTATATATTCTAAAGAATTCATCCTACGAAAAATATGTAAGTCTATTTTTGTAGTAAATTTAATGTAACTTAATTTTGTAATTAAGAGTTTTTCGCTAAAACCCATAGTTTTTAAGATATTTAAGAAATATGAGAAATCCACCCCTTTGAACCACCCGAACTCTCCCACAAACGGAGACTTATAGTATATCGTTTAGGGCAGTCTTCCCAACAACGGTGCCAAATTTCAAAACTACAACTTTTTTAAAAATTTACAATTCGTTGACTGGACTACGAGTAGAAGAAGACTTGTAGAGGGGAACGGATGTGAGGGGAGGAAGGGAACACGACTGTTCATCAAATGGGTTTGTCAACCTCTCACCTAGCTCCTACACATACAATAATACACTTTCATAATTATTATATAGGCATGAGGTTTTTCTGCAATTGTAGATTCAGCACTTTAATTGATTTTTTTCATTACAATAAGGTATTTTAGAAATATTCACTTTTGAATCCTCCTGTATATTCTAATCTATTCATACTGCCAAAAAATATGTAAGACTTTTTTGGATGAAATTTCCTGTAGTTTAATTTTGCAATTCAGTTTTTTTTTCTCTAGAGCCTATAGTTTTCGAGATATTTAAGAAAAACTGAAAACGCTCCCTTTAAACCACCCCTGTACCGCCCGCCAACCCCCTACCGGCTGGGACTTTTAGTATGTAGTTTAGGACACTATCCCCAACAACTGTGTTAAATTTCAAAACTACACCATTTTTTCTCTATTTGTTGATTTTTGGCCTTTGTTGACTGGATTATATGTTACAAATTAAAATAACAAATTTGGCTCGCTATTAATCAACATTTGCATATTTAACTACAAAATGTTTTTAGAGCCTTATCAGATATGTATCTTACAATTTCATAATATTTATATTATTTAACAATATAGTAAATAAAATAGCTTAAAAATTCAAAAATAAAATATCGTATACTTTAATGCAGCATATAAATATAAAACGCCAAACTAAAGTCATTATACGAAATGATATTGTCAACACGCAAATGATCGCTCGCAGTTATGTGGCTTTCTTTCCTTTAAAAATAGAACGATTCATCATTTTTAATGTACATTCAGGTTGATGTTTGCATAAAGTTAAAACTTTTACTTTTTCTCTATGGTCTTAGCCATTAACATAGAATCTTCAGTGATCAGCGCAATCCTAATAGAAGTTCGTCATTTCTGAAATCTCTACAATTACTCTTATATAAACTGATCGAAAACAAATTTATTTCCTATAGTAATTAATAACTCTATCGAAACCCCCTCGGTTAAAGGAAAGGCATATGAGAGCAGAACGTATTCATCTTATCGTAAAGCTGTTTGATTTTAATGTGAAAGAGGCAAAGAAATCTCTCCACTGCAATATAATTATATAAACACCACAGCGTATACTTTCGAGAAGCTTACAGAGTAATTAGAGCTAAAGAAATAATTGAAAAATAATAAAAACCCAACATATCCTTCATGGCAAACAGATACAAGTTCAAATATGAAACTGATTTTTGAGGACTGTATTTTTATTCTGTATTTGTTTTGAATTTTTGAATGCTTATACAATGCATAACTTTTTCTTTGTACTCTTCCCCACCGACCGTTAAAACGCTTCATACCCTATGGGTGAGTGGGTCAGCGTGGGTAATAAATAAATATGAGATTGAGAGGATTAATTATTTTATAATGCTTATATTGCCTAACAATATAATAAATAAAATGGCTTAAAATACAAAAATAAAGTACTGCTTACCTTAATGTAAAAATATAAGTCTTACATGCATAATAGAATAATTGCATGAAATGATATTGTGCATCGCTATCAGTTATACGTCTTTATTTAAGTAAGAGAAAGAGTCATCATTTTCAAAATATATTCAGGAGGATGCTTGTATGGACGAATTATCTGTTTTGTTTATTTACATTAAAATGCGTTAACTACGTAATTCCGATGTTATGCTAAATCAATGGAATCTTCAAAGCTGAAGTTCAGGTTTTTAATGTAAACAAACAAAAAAGAAAACTCATCCATAAAGTGAAAACATTTCTCCACCCCACCCCACCCCGCCTCCGCCATCTGTGTGGCCATTGGCATTGAATCTTCAGTGACCATAGTTCAAATTCGTGTCTTCAAAAATCTCTTGATTTGCTGTCATATAAACTGATTCATTTGAATCTTATTTCCTGCAGTAATTAATAAATCTATCGAAAGCTCTAAGTTAAACGAAAGGCAGATGAAAACAGTATGTATTTAATCTTGCATTTAAGCTATTAGATTCTAGTGTGAAGATTCCACTGTAATATAATCATACCAACACCACAACTAACATTTTCAAGAAGCTGACAGTCGCAGAGTAATTAGTGATAAAGACATATGAAAATAATAAAAACTTGGCATCTCCTTCATGACAAACAGATACAAATATAACAACATACAGCTGAGAGCATTAAATATTAAATAATGCTTACATTACTTAACAGTATCTATACTTATAAAAGCCTGTGTGTGTGTGTGTGTGTGTGTGTGTGTGTGAGTGCGTGCGTGCATGCGATGTCCAGACGAATCTATCGCACTGACAGCCTTGAAATTTGACCCACAGGTAGTCTTAATGGTGACTCAATGCACCTAGAAGTCAGAATTTTAAAATTTCATTTAGAAAATTTTTTATTTAATGTTTTGTGTTGTTTTGGGTCATTTTCGGGTCGTTTATGGCTGTAGTATCTTTTCTAATGATAGTTGAGAAACAATCAATGCACCATCGGATAGAACAAACAATTCTAATGAAGTTTGTTTTGAATTTCTAACGCAATTTACTGAATTTCGAGAATTTTTTTTAAATAATAGTCACTTTTATGGTAATTTTTGATAAGGATTTTTTGAAATTCTCGCGTCTGACGTTCTAACAACTTTATCAATTCCATTTTTTTTTCAGCTTATAACTGGAACGTTTCTGTCGGATTCAAAATAAGAACGGTTAAAATATCTTATTTTGTTTTTTTTTAATTAATTTTTCCCTGATTAGTTCAAACAGTTTTTTTGCTTGCGAGATTTGACAGCGAGCGTTTCTCCGGACGACCATCCCAGAATGCATTGTTGCTATTTCATTGGCTGATGGTGACCTTCCTTGCAGGAGATGAAGTAATATGCTTTCTACAATACGATTCCTTCCGGTGATGATGATTACATTTGTGTCACTGTCGAAAATCAATAATGTGTATCTTTTGCTTTGATTTTGTTTTCAAAACTTTTTCGTGTTATTGTGGGCATTTTTTTCCCATTGTGTTGAAGTCCTGATTCCACGGGAATTACCATGCGCGTACTACTAGCAGTAAATAAAATGTCCTAAAATTTTAAAAATAAAGTACTGCTTACTTTAATGTAGCATGCAAATATTAAATGTATAATAAAATAATTCCATGATATGATATTTTCCACATAATGCATCGCTATCAATAACTTTTTTTTTTCTTTTCTTTATTTAAATAAGAGAGTGGGTCATTATTTTCAATATATATTCCTACAGATGCTTGCATAAAGTGAAGACTCCTTCCCATCCCCCTTATCGTCTTGACTATTGACATTGAATCTTCAGTGATCACAGCAACTCGAGTTCAAGTTCGTGACTTCAGAAATCTCCCCATTTTATCCATATTCCTCAAGTAATTAATAAATCTGTCGAATGCCCTCGGTTAAACGAAAGGCAGATGAAAGCAGCGTGTATTCATCTTGCAGTTAAGCTATTTGATTCTAGCGTGATGAAGACAAAGAAAGCTTTCCACTGTAACATAATTATACCAACACCACAACTTACACTTTCAAGAAGCTGACAATCACAGAGTAATTAGTGATAAAGAAACATTTGAAAAACAATAATAAGGACTCGACATCTCCTTCATGCCAAACAGATACAAATACAATAACATGGAACTAAGAGGATTAACCGGCGAGCTTTTATCATCGAAACAGAAATGAACTTCTTCAACTGACAGCTGTCATGGTTCTAAAGAAAGTCCGCTGAATTGCAGGGGATTGGATATTTTTCTGTGCAGTAAACTCAGAAATGAATGCTAAAGGAAAGAAAGGCAGATGAGAGAGAGTGAGAGAAAGGAAGTAATTTTTTTTACGAAGGTGGAAATAAAAAAGCAGCAATTAGTTGACAGCTGTCTTGGTTATCGCAGTTTGCAGGGCGTTTGGAATTCCACCTTGACCCCGCACCGATACATCTTCCTAGCAATTAGTCCACGTGGGGCCGTTTCTGTCTCTATCAAGCACAACTTGAGGTCTTATGGCTTTTTTAGCCTTTCTTGTTTTTAAGGGCAGAATTTTATTCAGATGTACAACTGAAGGAATAATAGATTCGTTTATGAAGGGAAAAAAATCCTAATAAAAGAACATAAATCTACCGATGTATAAATCAAATGACTTGCAAAAATAAGAATGGATAAAATTAAAGAAATATTGCACTCAAAATCTTTGTTTTAAAGAAATTTTGCAAGTTTTTTTTATTGCCCACGCCGACCCTGCTTACCCAAAGGATGTAAATCACGAGTCGGCGGGAAGGAACATTCAAATACAAATATTAAAGTAATACAATACAATAGCATAGAAGTATAATACAAAAAATTAGACAATACCGAATAGTATATGTAAAATAATACACTAAAAGTAATAGAATACAAAATACAAATATGAATAGAAATATAATAAAATACAAATATGAATATAAATATAATAAAATACAAACAGCAAACATAATAAATAATTACAAACGTAAATAATGAATAAATACAAATAAACGTAATAATTAAAGAAAAATACATAAAACAAAAACAAAAAAGAAAAATTAATAAAATCTAATAAATAGTAAATAAAATGCAAAAAAAAGAAGTCTGAGATACAATTTAGAAAAGAGAAACAGGAAAAAAATAATAAAAAAAAATTTTGAAAAAGAAAAGAAACAACAATAAAACAAATTCTATAAAAAAAATTAGGATTAAAAAAACGATGCAAAAAACACCGAATTCTGTAACATAATTTAGAAGAGGAAGAAGAAAGAAAGTCAGGCATGCCCATGATACACTTGGGAAAGCTTATGTTATCATTTATATGGAATATGTCCAGAATTTTAAAAGTTGAATTTTTGTTAAAGAGTAAAGATTTAAACCATTCTCTTTTAAAATTATTTGATGGTTTGTTAGGATGATATCTTTCTGTGTGGATGCAGTAAAAAAAAATTGCATCCGTCGAGCCAAAGACTTTTACATTTCGACTGATTTTGTATCGTCTACAGTTCACCGCTCTGTGGCGAGTTTTTAGAAAATTGTTATATCGTTTTATCATATGTCATTTATTAGAATAGATAGACCTTAAAGTGCAGTTAGCCGTTATATATTTACAGGGCCGTATTATTAGATAGGCAAAGTAGGCAACTGCCTATGGGCCCCAATATTTGTTTTGAGGTTCTTATTTTTAATTTTGTGCATTCATTTAAATTCCAAAGGCCTGTACTCGAACTTTTTCAAAATAACATTCCTAATTAATAACCTTTTGCAAGTTTTATACTATGTTCTATAATTCTAAAAAAATAATTTTAATATATAATATTCTGTATAATATTAATTTTGTCCTTATGATTTATTGGCCAACTGCTCATTTCACACTACATGTCTTGTCTGTCTGGTTAGTACAGGAGAGAGTAACACACAAGGAACAATTTTATGCTTTTCTGTCTTGAAAAATGGTTAATTACTCCCGCATTTGACTGATCTATGGTAGCGTAACATTGTTTTTGAAAGTCTCATTGGTAACACTTCCGCTAACCATCATTAAGTAATGTTAGCGTTACATTGTTTTGAGGGTTCTTATTAGTACCACTTCCTCCAACCATCATTTAGCATGTAATCTGCAAAGTCCATCACTCAATTCAAAGAGTTTCAAATATCACTGACATGACTGTAGCTAATCTGTTTTCCCATGTACGGTGTGTAACCGAAATAGAACCCTCCCTCTTCCACTCATTAGTTCCTAAAGCACCCTTCTGGACATTCTCTGACCACCCTCTTTCTTGAGCGTTAGCGTGACGCAAGTCGTTGAGGAAAGGCCTCGTCATCTTTCATTGCAGAAGAGCTGTTGGTCAACGCAACTGGTGAGAAGAACACGGAAGAGCCCCCTTGATTAAATCTTCACGCGACTCTGGGGCTTGTTTTCGAATTCGAAAGAGGCCGCCCCGGTGCGTGCTGGGGAGGCCAAACGACTCGAGGGGGAATTTCGAAAATGCGATGCGGGTCCACACTTTGCGTGTTCATGGTCAGGTGGGAGAACGTGATGGTTTCATAAAAGGGAATCCGCAACATCAAAAGCGTGATGATTTGGGTGCAGATCAAGCTTGCGTCGTGCAAGCCCACATTCCTTTTTTTATTATTATTATTTCGTTCATTTACAAAGTGAACAGGTCATATAGGACTTACCGATGATAACTTCTTTTAAATGGTAAGATTTATGAACGACTGCAAGTCATCCATCATCATTAATCCAGAATGTTAGGCTTGTGTCATTAGTTCTTAACAACTTAATATGGTTCTTGAAGTATAATTAAGGTTTATTCGTGTCATAGTAAATGTGTTCATTTTTCCTGCAAGCCACATATAGAAATTTACGAATCAGACATTGGTAAATGAAGTTCCATGGTGGTCATTCAATATCATGCTATGGTATTTCTTCAGTGCTTTGTCACACAAATCATAAGTAATGTAACGATCCATGCGACTATTACTGAGATCCAGCCTTATGAGAGTCTTTTAAAAATCTGCTAAATTATTATTTTTGTTTAAGAAACGCGATTGAATATTCTGCTCTGAAAATAAACACAAAATCATTAAAAATATCCTAGCTTTTTTTTCATGAACTTTGAAAGAATTACTTCTTTCAAAGTTCATGAACAATATCTAATCTCCAATATTAACATAAGATGCAGAATAATATGAACAACAACGAACTGGAATCATAGTTTTTTCTAAACTAATTTAGATTCGTATAATAAAAGGCCAAAATAAATGTATGCTTTATATGTATGCAGGCAGGGCATGCGATTTTAATAATCAAAAGCGTAATATTTTGGGTACAGAACAAACTTGTGTTGTGTGAGCCCATATCCCCTTTCTTTTTATTGTTATTTCCTTCATTTCTATAGTGGAGAGGTCATGTAGGACTTCTCGATGATAATTTCTTTTAAATGGTTAGATTTATGAATATCTGCAGGTCATTCATCATCATTAATCCTGAATGCTAGGTTTGTGGCATTAGTTCCTAATAACTTAATATACTTCTTAAAATATAATTATGGCTTATTCGTGTCATTATAAATATGCTCACTTTTACTGATGCCACTCACAAAAATTTTCAAATCGGACGTCGATAAATAAAGCTCCATGATAGTCATTCAATATATTGTGATAATATTTCTTTAATATTTTATTAAACAAATCATTAATAATGCAACTATTACTGACTTAACAATAGGAGAGTCTTTTTTATAAACTCTGTAATTTTGGCAGTCTGGTGCTTCAATAAAATATTATTATCTATTAGACAGTGATG
Organism: Araneus ventricosus; assembly: GCA_013235015.1. NCBI lineage: Eukaryota > Metazoa > Arthropoda > Arachnida > Araneae > Araneidae > Araneus > Araneus ventricosus. The sequence goes on from BGPR01011113.1 coordinate 18,063, forward strand.
AACAGTGCTCTAGGTGATACAATATTTTTCCAGGAATGAAAGGACTGAATGTTCTTTTAAGTAATTGACTGATTTATTTTATTTCTAAAAATTCAATTAAATATCCTGATCTGAATAAATAAAAAAATCTTGAATTTTTTTTTCATGAACTCTGAAAAAGTATTCTCCAACAGTAACATTAGGAACAGAATAGTAAGTGCGACACACACTTTAATCATAGATTGCTGTAAAATAATTTAGATTCATGTAATAGAAGCTCAGAATGAAGCTTTTCTTTTAAATACGTACAGGAAGGATACTAGGATATTAATTTTTTTTCTTTTGAGATATGAAGTACTACTCTAAAACCGCAATTAAATATCCTGATCTGAATAAATTAAAAATATATTGGATTTTTTTTTTCTGAACTCTGAAAGAAGTATTCTCCAACAGTAACATAAGGAACAGAATAATAAGTGCGAATGCACTTTAATCATATATTGCTGTAAACTAATTTATATTCATGTAATAAAAGCTCAGAATGAAGATTTTCTCTTAAATACGCACAGGAAGGATACTAGGATACTTAATTTTTTTTTTCATTTGGATATGAAGTACTGCTATAGTGCACAACTTCATATGTTAAAGAGGAGATCATTATTCAGACCGCAAAGATAAACTTTGCTTAATATTGGTGCTAATAAACAGCTTGTTTATTTATTTTTCTCTTAACATTGTGATTTTATGAGTGCAAATATATATCTTAATTAATTATTATGATGCAAAAAAAGTTTAGAACTTCCAACACGAAAATAAATATGTTGATTGTATGTGCAAAAACCCTAAAAAATCTAGACATTTGTAAATGTTTTTGAGGGAAAAATTTATAGGTAATCAACAAATGCAATGCTGTATGTATCGATCATTGTTTAATGCATTTCTAATTTGTTTAAACAGGTTTGCAACGGTTCAAAGCAGTAACTTGTGATTACACTTTAGCTATCTATTTACTACTTGAACTGAATTTAATAAAGTATTTTAAATCAAAAGAATTATCGTTTAATAATTTCCATTTTCTGGAAAAAATACTGTTTGCTACTGTCGTGAAGAGCAAGCTTAGTTGAGAGACGCATAATTTGAAAAGTATCTTTTTACAAGTATTAATGTAAAACATTGCATGTTCTAAAAAATTCATTCCTGACGAAATAGCTACCAATTTTTTAGAAAAGAAAACCATGTAGATAATAATAAAATTCGAATAAGGCTCCAAAATTCTGCCAAAGCAAACCAGCCACCAACAAAAACGTACTGATTTGTTTGAGAAAATGGTTTACCTCAATAATTTTTCAAAAAAAAATCGAAACAATAAGAATCAAAAGTTCATTCCATGGCCAATTGTTCTCCACTTTCGCATTTGAGTTTGATCTACCGCTGCAGGAACGCAAAAGAATGAAACCATCGGAGACGGGAGGGACAAAATCGAGTTTTGTATTAGGACAGAATTTAATGCGGAATAAAATAAGAGCGCGGAAAACAATTTTCGGGAAAATAATATTTGTCGGAGCGTCTGGTCGTGCCACCTGATCGATAGTCGGTCTCCCCTTTGATGAATGAAGATATTTGACGAAGACAAGGTAAAGAAAGGACAAAGGGGCAAAAACAAATTGCCCGGGAAAAACGTCCTTCCGCATAATGGATGGCCTCTGCGACGACAGATGGTGATGTTGTTTGAGACTTTCCTATTAATGAAGAACTGGAAGGATCAAACGTTTGCCTTCCTTCTTTATTTTGCCTGACGAAAAGGGCTTTTATTTCGCTGGAGAAGATTATGGTTGGCATTTCTATCGACAGGGCATGTCGATAGAAATGCGACTGGTGCGTAAACATTTGATGGCATTTTTGCGTGGGTGGCATGCTGGTTAAATTAGTAGTGTATTTGGTTGGTTGGAAGAACATGGCAGAGATGGATCTATTCTGGAATCTGGTTAGCTATTTTTTGTTCAAATTATTGATTTAGAGCAGAGAACAATTTTGATGTTTATGTGATTTAATGCATATGTATATGATACGCAATATTTAACAGTCTGATTTCGTCTTTTATTCAGAAACAACTTTATCCCATGAAGCCTCACTGGATTATTTTTGAGTGATGCATTAAACAATTCATATGACACACTGAAATTAGTAGCGGAAAATGCTTGAATTGTTCTTAGCGTATATTTGGATCAAAACAATTGATAGGTAAATGCACAAATAGAAAACGAACGCACTAAATCCTGGATAAAATTGTATAATATAGTATAACATTTAAATTGCTAAACAGAGTTTGGAGGAAAGGGGTTATTAATCCCTTAAGACTATCAATGAAATAATTTGAAGCCCGAGAAACTTAACATTTTCAATAAGTTTTAGAGAATTCTAGCAAAGGATAAGCTTGAAAAAATTAGCAATAAACCTGTGAAATTGTTGTTATTATTTATTTATGTCACTGTAAAGAATGTGGAGTAATATCGCTCCAAATTTGGTGTTGAAAAACCTTAAAAACAATGTGAACAAACACTTTATTTCAAGTTAACACCAAATCAAGCGTTCATATACATTTTAAGTGGTGTAGTTTGCATCAAACACCAATACTGGAGCATCCTTACACCATGCTCACACGCACCCGACACCATTCGTGAATTATTTTTACCTATGGAAACACCAATTTTGGCGTACATTTGGAAACTCTCCGATGGCAACGGTAGATTATTTATAAACAGCTTGATTCGCTTCGCCGTTCCTTTGGTTGTTATAAGAGGTATGCATGTTTCTTGTTGTGTAATAAAGATAATTCAGTTTTCATAAGATAAATATAACTTTATTTATATGTATGCCATTTGTATTTAAGAATTTTATTACATTTAATTTGTATATTACACATGCTAGGCTTCGGAAATTTTCTTTACTAAGCCTATTTCGAATTCGTCTTCATTAATATTTTCCGTAAGCTTGAATTACGAAACTATTTTATTTTTGAATTAGTGTATGCATCCTTAATTATTTGTTGTTATTCTAAATTGTATCGCAAACATTTCGTTTTGAAATGCAATATTCTGATCTTCTGATGATCATTCAGAAAAGGCATAAGTAAATTCGCTTTTTATTGGTGAAGAAAGAACAGCTTTGGTTAACAATATAATCCTTGATATTTTAACTTGTAGAACAATATTGCAGTTGCCTTAATGCCTGTTTTAAATAAAATGTTATTAAGTAAAGTAAAATCTGTATTCCTGTGGAATTGTTCAGTATAATATGTAATTCTCCAACAGAACAAAAAAGTTCTCGCCAATGATTTTTTAAATTTTGTTTCAAGTGGGAAAAGCAAATTAATATCAATTCTAATAACAAGATTCTCAATAATCCTGAAGAATTAAATCAGAAAAATCGAATTTATTAAATTTACATTACAAAAAAACCTGAGAAATGCACGAATTTGAAAACAGAAGAAAAATTAATTTGGCGCAATTCTTGGCATGCATTATTTCAGGACATTTTTATTGCAACTCTTTTTTTCTCATCTTTTTTTCAAACCTTTTATTGAAGTTAAAATTTCTATCTTTTTATTCATTCAAGATACAGTTACAAATTGTATATATTTGAAAGCACTGGAAAATTTTAGCCTATTTTGATATTTCATTCATTAATATTCGATATTTTGTTTTTTTATGATGTAAATTTTTTGCATATTTTTTTCCCACCTGAAACAAGCAGACGATAAAAAGACAGCTGATTTTATTTTATTCTGATTTGTTTACTGTTTCATATAATTCGCAGTCTTTGAGTTACAACGGAATAGTGTGTTCTTGTGTGAGAATATTCATATTCATTCTTGCGGTTCAAAATTTTCTTTGGATTATTTTAAATAATTTTTTGTTGATTTCCGTTTAGAACTTGTCAGAGCTACTGAATCTTAAGGATTGATTTTTTTTTTTAGATTTAGTGTTACTGCACTCAAAAATTGGTGGCCGCTACTTTACACCAAAAGTAGTGTAAAGGAACATTCCTGGTGCTTGATTACATCAAGAATTATCTTTGGACACCAAGAATAATTGTTGGTGTTTTACTGCACCACTTTTTGATGTAAAGTAATTGCCAACATCTTTAGTGTTGTGTTACACTAATTTTTTTTTAAAGTGTAGCGTTTGAATAAAGAAAGAAAATCGCAGTATTATATTAAAAAAATACGACATGAAACTGGTTTTATGCTTGGTAGGGTGTGGAAAGATTGGTTGAACTAGGAAAATACAATTAATCGTCCTATGTTTAGGTAAACATCCTGCCTACATCTACTCCTAATATATTTGCAAAGCATTAATACTCTGATAGCCTCTTCTGACACTAAACAAATAATCCAAAATGATTGTAAATGGCCATCGAAACGAAAGGTAAAAGGGATTGGTAATCACCAAGAAATTAGAATGACTCAATAAATAATTACATTATGATCATGAGTCATACTGAAAAGCTGTTGATATGACAACTGTTGATATATTAAAGTAAGAATACATAGAATGTAGCACTGTTTTGTTCTACCATTATAGTCTGGTTATTTACTAACTAGGAACGTCTTTTCACTTTCAGAATTTTGATTTCTCCGATTAATAAGTATGTAACTTGTACTCAAAAGAGTTCAGAAGCGTGTTTCAAAAAGTTAGGACCTTCAAGGTGTAGAAAAGGTATGTTTACAGCCTGAGGGGAATTCTCCACGCGTCTACATTCCCCCAACTATCAAAACTGACTTTCCAACAATGGTGACAAAGACGAAGAAAATCAGATTCTTAGAACCACTCTTCTGAACAGTAGGTGGCTTACTATTCCCCTCGTTGACTTTTCCTCTATTACTACTACAGAATAGCAGAGGTTTCTTTTGTTGTTTCTGAAAGCTTTAGTGAGAACACCTGTGAAGTCAAAACTTTAAGTAAAGATATATGCTCCAGTAGTTACCACCAAAGTAGAATTTTTTCATATCTTCTTCTTAATTTCGCTGAAACTTTTGCAACCACTACAATAACAGTAATACAAAAATTCATGTATATAACATTATTCTGTTAGATGAAGGTGTTGAGGCATTTTTAATGAAGATGCAATCATTGTTAACGGAAGAACAATTTATTTCCCTAAATCATTTTTAATTTATATCTTTCACATCATTAATTTGAAGATACTTTAGGAACATTCAAACCATGATTACAGAAGAGAGTCACCGGCAACGTTTGAAACAAAGAAAGCGTCCGAACTATAAATACTGTGGAAACCCCTGAACGCTTTAGAACCGGTTGAATCTGGACTTCTGCAAGTTGTAGTGACAATTATTCTTATATTTAATTTAAGTAGAAATAATAAGTTTTAAATCAATTGTCAAGAAGCGTCTTCAAAAATACAAAAACTCTAAATCATTACATCATTATTTGTTTGCAAGTTCAGTTAAATTATGTATTAAGCAGACTTTTTTTATTTCGCAAGTATTGATAGAAATAAAAAATCTGCAATCAAATCTTGTATAGCTTTTTTAAGTTAATGCTAAATGATAAAGAATGTTTTTAATGAAGGTGAACTCTCTTCTGTAACGAAATTCTCTTACTGCGAATAACTGAATTAAGTGTCACTGCTGAGGAAAATGTTTCTATACTACTTCTCTGAATATGTCACTGAAAACATAGGGAAACCATACTTAAGTATTTGTTTAAAATTAAGAATTAAACGTTTCTTTTTTATTAGAAGAAGTAACTCGTCGCCTCGTGTTGTGAAGTAATTTTTATCAAAATTTTCATACTCTAGATAGACAAACAGTTTGATAGAAAATATTGATGCAAAATAGAGTCAGTAAAAGAAAAAAAAATTAATATTAAATTGCGAGGAAATAAAGCACTTCTAAACAACACGTTCATATTGCAGTTAAAACAAGCGGATAAATTATTTGATTTATTTATTAAGCCATATTATTAAGTATTATAAGCAAAAAGTTTATTAATTCCAAAGAATTAGCTTTGTAAAAGATAAGTAAAAAGTTTCGAATTATTCGTCCATGGAAAACCATCCCTTAATTTATTTTTTTAACAATTCCTTCATTCTATAATTCATAAAACTTTTAACTTTCATCTTAAAATATTATTCACGAATTATTGTTTTCTTTATTAATTTTGAAAATGATCAAAAGAATTTTTAGCTATAAGATCAAAATCATGCGGTGAAATTCGAAAGAAACGACAGTTTCTAAGATAGCTTTCAGTTGCAAGCAGGTAAGCAGTATTAATCATCATAATAATTAAAACACCTTAAAATGCAACTCTATTTGTTTCCCCATACAGTGTTACTCGCGATTTTAAGAATTCGTGTATATTTCAGTCACTTCGTTCACATGTTCTTCTAAATTGTATATTTTAAAATATTTTATGATAAGTAGCTCATAATTTACAAAATATAATTCATTTTAATACATGGCAAAATATTGCATAACTATTACTTTTATATGATAGGCATTATCATCTTTAATCCATTTTCTATTATAAAGTAATAGAATCCAAAATCCCAAAATAAACGTAGGCTCCTGAGATGCGAAACAATTTACCTCTCCCCTCTGATCTTCTTCAATTTGGGCACGGTCCCCAGCGAAACTTAGCGAGGGAGGAAGAGTACACGCTTCGTTACGCAGCCAGAAAAAGGGGGTAAGGGAAATAAGATTATCATAAGCATGACCACGGCCCGCGAAAAGGGGCTTAAGGCAACCGATGCAAATGCGAAAGAAAGCCCCATGCGAATGGTGCCAGCCGACCTACAACGTTTGAGGGAAGGAGGGCTGTTTTCCTAAACAAATTCCCCCCTCCACCCCGTGCTTCCTTATCAGTTCCACTAGATTAACTGGAAAGCAGCTACTCGCGCTATTCAGAAAGAAGAAGCGACTATAAAATATCCATTATGAAGCAGCCGGGGCTATACACGGGAGATGGCTATAATGTGACTTAATTTAGAGCGGAGAAAAAGTGTTTAGCTTGGAGTTCTGCAGGCAAAAATTATAAAGAGGTTTCATATCTTAATTTGTGAGATTTCTTTTCCACTTTTTCCCGCTTAAGTTTCAGGTTATTCTTTCTTTGACTTACTTTTTTTATATTCCTTTCTTTGTTTTTATAGCTCAGAATGTATATCGTCTTAAGTGTATAGGTTTCGAAACTGTTGTCATTGTAGCTTTTTTGTGGTCAGATGGCAGTTTGTAGTCAAATGTATTACAGCAAGGGAAGAAGAACCATTCGCAGTTTTTCATTTCAGGTTATTCAACTTTCCTGGAAATCGAATTCAGTCTTTTATAGCTGAGAGATTTACCTGTCTAGAAATCAAATTTAAAAAAGGGATTTTATAGGATTTGCATCTCAAATTCAATCCTTCCAAAACTCAAATTCAGTCCTTCCTGAATGAGATATTACCTGTCGTCGGCTTAATGGCAAACAAAAAGATTGTTTCTGAGAAAATGTATTGTTTGTACTCGAAAAATGAAGGGTTTCATAATATCAATAATATCAAACAATTGTAATTCCACTTCTGTAATGAGAATAGATTCTATTAATGAAGAGAAGAAGATTTACAACTGTTTCATATTATGGAATTTTTCGCTTTTCGAGTGCCTACAATATAAACAATTTTTGTGAATGGTGTTGTTTGACTTTGAGCCAATGCTGTGTGAAGATGAAATTCAACTTTTCGGAGACTTTTATAGATTCTTAATTAAAATAATTAAACTAAAATCTTTTAAAATATTATTTTCTGAATTAAATCACATGGACACTCAATATCAATGCTATAAAAAATTTTAATTAGATGTCAGCTATAGCATAAGATTTCATTTTTAACATTTGTGATTTTACAACTTTAGTGCACAGTAATTGAATTTCAAACTCAATCGACTGAAAATTAAATCCTCTAAAGAGAAGGTCAAAACGGAATATAGCAGAAAATGCGTCCTTGAACTAAGTTATAAAAGTTACCAAATTTATTGCATTGTAAACTGATTGCTTAGAAATTCAGGTGAGGATTAGATGCAGTAATAAAAAGACTGCGTGAGTACTTATTCAACAGCAATTAAATTGGAACTTCATGCAGATATTTAATAATTCAGATAAGTGATGTTTAAGTATAGAAAAGTTAATTTTAAAAAACACTCAATTGACTAAATAAATTCGGTAAATTATTTAGGTAAAGGAGGGAATACATTAACTTGGATGGCGGTTTCAAGACAATCATCATCACAAGAAGTTCTTGACAAAGTTCATAGTTTTGAGTTCATGTAATATTTTAATATTAAAATAATTTTGTTCATTACCCTTGTTAATCTCCTCAGAACTGTTAACTTCACAGGTTTAAGCGGAATTTTTTTTATATCTTCTCAAGATTAGATAAAAAGACACGTCCAATAAAATATGGTAATCACTTCTCGACCTTTTGGGCTCGGATCGAAAGGATAGTAGAATATAGTAAGAGATATCATTCAGCTAAAATGCTTGGTAAATGCAGAAACAACTCGAAAACTGCTTATTTCCTTTAAATATTACCTCTCGTATGAACTACCTTATTTAGTTATTATTCTAACAAATTTATCATGAACAATAAATTCATACAGTGAAATCCTTCGTTTATTTAGCTTCTACTGCAGTTTCAGTAAATTTTCTGTTTATAAAGACACCTACAAAGAATTTTTAGCATAATAATGCTTAAATGTCGTAACTTATGCTATTCAGTTTCATTTTTTATTAAAAAATATTTCAATATTCAACCAGATTTTTTTGGGGGGGGGCGTTCATATCAATAAGTTGAGATGAATCTCAATAGTTTTTTGGAAATTCCTTACAATTATATACTGTTGCCCGTTGATCAAATTATTGGCATTTTTTGAAAAATTAATTTTAAAAACTGCATGACCGTTTGAAACGCCATCTGGATTGATAATGACTGGCTTGGGAAAAAAGTATGTGACTGATGTTGCGCAACTATTGACAATGACTGGCGTTGCGCTAGACTGTTAGTCATAAAGCGTCAATCACTGTGCAGAGAATGACCGTTTTTCAAATCTTGAAAAAATAGAATGAATTTTTATTTTGTTAGCATTTACAAAAAAAAAATCCATATCTCTTAAAATGCTATAATTCTCTAAATATATTTTAACTCATTTTTGGATATTTTATTTGCAAAGAAACGCATAAAATACTTTAAGAAATTCTTTAAAAAAATATCTGAATAAAAAAAATCAAATAGTCTTTTACCCCCATTTTTCAAAATCTCAAATGTCTGTAAGTTTATTTTATGAAGATTATCAAACCCATAAACTCTGAATAAATATGCATTTATTTATTTTTAAAAAATTCAGACATACACGATTATAGCTATGACGTTATAAAACGAAAGTCGACTCCTCCCCTCCCCCTAACATTTCATTCATCAGATAAGAGCATGAAATAGGAAGTGTGTTGTATGGAACTTCTACTTCTTTACTTCAAGGCAAACAACTCGCACCAGAGCACCTGGTTACTTTTTTTCTCCCTCTGACCGAGTCCAAAAGCGCAGAAGATAGCTGCAGCTCACAGTTTGTATATCCAGTGAAAGAGAGATTCTTCATCATACATCAAAATATCTCTAGTTTACCTTCCGTGTCTTCCCATTTGACGCGAGCCGGTTGGCAGAGAGCGATGAGTAGTGGTCAATTAATCGCCCGACACAAAACTCGCATTTTCCATTTCCTTCCCTCCCCCCGTGATCCATCATCCCTCTTCTCTCCAAAAATAAAGACCCCACGTCCCCCTACGCTGGGCCCTGGGGGCTTTTAACGGCAGAGAAGTGTTGCACTTTCTTTGCTGGAATGCACGTAACCCCACCAGGTAGAGCACTTCTTTCTTTCCCCAGCTCTTTTCCTTTTTGCGGTTGTCTTTGGACTGATCCAAAGGAAAAGGGAGAATGTTCAGAGTCCAGCTCTAAAAAGATATGGGCGACAGAAGTTTCTAGGAAAGAATACATTCCACTTATATAGAGTTAATTTGCGCAGTGAAAAGCCAATCACAGACATTTCAGTTAAGGTCATATACATGGAGTTAAGTTCAGAGAACTGTAACGAAAAATCAGTGTCCATAAGAATACCTTTGTGGTGGCCCATTTCAAAGCGCAGTGAAACGAATAACATAAAGGAAAAAAAAGACCAAGTCTGGAGAAAAAACATCACCAGGTCATTTTTTTTATTTTAAAACTCTCTAATTTATAGCCGTGCTTCAAAGCTGACATCCGAATGTTTTGGCGCTTATTAGTATTCATTGCACTCATACAACTTACAATTTCTAATTAATATACCATGATTGTGATTGAATTATTATACGACTTTTTTGAACGTGGACAATTCGCCAACTTCTTCATCATTCTGTTTTTTAAAAATATTTCCACTTCACATTCCACTTCCCCAAGTTCTAGAGCACTTCCATCAATATTTGCATTTCTTATGGCCGCAAGTTTTCTAAAGTGTTCTAAATAAGGACACCTTAATTCTAACTGTACGTACATGATGTGAATAATTACAAATTACAGAGTCAGTAGCATCTCACAGCATAGGAATCAATATATCCCCAAATGTGTAATTATTTTTTGTCCACCGTAGTTCTATCAATTTTTCCTTTTTCGAGACAAATGTGGGCTGTGATAAAATATCAGCAGTCACAATATAAACTATTTAATTCATATTATTGTTAGATTCTCTCTGCCCCAGCAGTTCTATGACACCCCCTTCAGCTAGGAGCCAACTACTCTCACCCTCACATTCATACATGGATGGGCTTTTCCGCAGGTGTCTACTTTTAGCAAAGTGCTTAATAGGTTGGTTAAAACGGGGTAAAACACACTTTGACTATGTTTTTTATGCTTAGTAGATTCTGGAGCTTTTATCGACACCCAAATCAGTAGGTTCACAGTATTGTCTTTCTTTCATAATTTTACTCTGACCTTTATAATCTACATTATTCTTAAGTTTACTTTATTAAGCAAAACGAGATTTCAAATCGGTAAAGAGTATTACCGATCCCATTTTAACGTATTTTTGTGGCCGCCACTGTAATTCAAAATAAAAACAAATGTATAATAAGTGCTTTTTTTTGTATACGTGAACAGTAAGAATTACAACAACAAAGAAGATATATCTTTAAGAGAAAGGGAAATCAATTATTTAGCAGTTATCTCGTGTTTTTCTTTTTTTTTTTTTTTACTAGTAATTTAAATTTTTGAACAAAATAATTCTACATAGTTGGAAAAATATATTTTTAAATATTTTGTTCCTTATAGAATTTGGCGTTGTTTATATATATATATCGGAGATTCATTTACTTTAGTAATTGTTGACTGCTTTTGGAGCAAAATGGTTTAGTTATGATTAAGATTTTGTTCTGTATATGAAACTTTATCTTAAAATAGTTACTACTAGAGTATGATTTAAATAATTATTAGAACCTTTAAATTATTTTTATCTCTGCTATTTAGAGGAATTTCATTTTAATATTTAAGTGTAAATTTTCATTTATAATAGAGATAGATAACATAGTTCTTTTGCATGATCTCAACTGTGGAACAATAAGAAAGAAAAAAACAATTAAAAAAAGTCTATTTTGACATTCGTTTGATTATTTCCACTTGATAAAACTTGTTATTTATCTTTCCACTTTTCTTGGGAATTTATGTATGTAGTAAAACTTTAGCTACTTTTTTTGACATATATGAAACAGACCTTTTCAGAACATTCTAGAAGATGGTGCAGAAACTTTTGAACTTTATTGAAAATTCAAATACACAACCATAACTGAAACTATAATCAACAACATATTCATCTAAATTCGAGAAAGAAAAACTCTGTTTTTTTAAATTCAATGTTAGTTCAATGATCATTTGAATTCACTCCTCTCATCATTAAGTCGTCAGGAATTATTTTTGGGAAATTTGCAAATCAGACCTAAATGCTTGACAAAACTGCAATTTATAACCGACCACGTGTAATTTTCAGACAACTTCTTAGTTTATCGAACGACAGGTCCAGCAATATTGTAGATCTCTACTGGGATTTCGATTCAATTTCACAGTTCATTAGCAGCGGACGCTGTAGGCACTTCACAGCACCTGGTCAAAAAAATATATAACGGGAACCGGCCAACTTGCCTTGCGCACTCTTGTAGCCGATCTCATTTCTAATAACTGACCACATCGGTCAATGCGGTCCCTTGAACTGTCAGCGGAACGGCAACAACGATGGGAAAGAAGAAAAAACAAAACAAAAGAAAACGATTAGTTGTGGCTCGACATTTTCGAAATGAATGGCAGAATCTGATAATATGTTTAACGCTTTGCAAAGAAAGTTTCAAGCGACTTTTATAAAAATTTTGCCAGATCCAGATTTGGAATTCCTGACGAAATACTATTTTTTAATGAAGTTATAAAATTAAATTTAGGTGAAGGATGTTTTAAATTTATGTCCAATTGATAAAACAAAAAAAAATCGGTTTCAATAAGTATGGTCTCTTTGATGATTCTGAAATTTGCTTTCAGATATGTGACGAATACTAGACCATCTTCTGTAAAAGTTAGGCCCTAACAGAGCGTAACGAAAGAAACACGATATAAAGATATTTTGTGATGTTATTTACTTGCATTGTCATAATAATATTAATCACCGGCAGAAATCTTCGATAAGCAGAATATGCAGATAATATAAAGCTTATAATTAACAAGAAATCCTTAGTAAAAGCCAATGAAAATTGAGACAAATTGTATTTGGATTCAAATTTCTATTTTTGAAAAATATAACAATTGGAAGGTTTAACCTGTATTTCTGAACAGAAGGAAAACAAGCATTGAAAAAAGATGACAATTTAAAACATATAGAAGAAAAAGTCAAAGACTTGAATTTGAATCAGCAGTATCTAAAATTAATGAAACAAATATATTTGAAATAAGCGTACCAAGAATGAAATAAGACTTTGCAAAACTCAGCTTTATAATTTTCGATGAGGTAATGGGCGTGATACTCTTTCAAAAAAAATATAATTCAAGAAAAAAAAAAGAGCGTCGATTTTAAAAAAGAGCAAAAATATTTTTTAAAGAACTGTAAATCAATATAATGGGAATAATAGCTGGCAACTGGACTGAAAGAAAATATAGGCGAGAACTGATTCGAAATAAATAAACGTCAATAGTTTTTTCCTGCTGAGCTACTATTGCATCTATTATATCGTTAATCTTGTCGATTGTCCTTACAGAAATACGTGGACCGAATTCTGACGGAGAAAATGCCGCCTTCATTCCATTCTCTTTTACCTCTTTCCTGCTTCGCCGAAGACAAGTCATTACAGAACTTTTCTCCTTGGCGGATAATATTATGTACCTGTTAATTTCAGTACGTCGCGCCTTCTGGTTGCTGCTTTTGCCCGATCTGGTCGCCTCCCCGCCCGAAAAAAGTCCTCCGCGTGGCAGCTAGTCTTCGGAAGGGTTCTGGTATTCTTTTGACGTCTATATCCAGTGTCAAACCGCGTCGAACCCCGAAAAGGTAGCAAATTCGCAGAAAACCTCCTCCGCGCGCCATTTTGAAAGCGCGAGCTTTCCTCATCCATCAAAGTGGAGCCGCGCAGAGGTCAGGGGTCTCTGCTTTCCGGTAGCCGAGAACGCTCCGTGATATGCTAATTCGCCACCCGGCAGGTGGAGCCACGGCTTTGGTTAAATGACATCCTGCAAAGAAAAGTGACTTCCATCAATTCGCAAAAAAATTGTGATGTATCGTTCGCGAAAACATTAACAATGCAGGGATCCGGACGGTTTCATGGTGTAGAGAATCTCTCAGGAAACTACATGCCAGATTAATACGGTTAACGCCGGCAGTGTTTTCACCCACAACCACTCAACTACAGACTGTCGAAAATGGAACGCAGTGAAGAACTACACCAACCACGGAATTCGCCTACACCCGCTTACACCTCAACGGTCGCGCAGGTACAAGCCGAATTGGGCACGCCACTTAGTGTCCGTTGACTATGTCGAACAGAGAACAGTTTACTCACCATCCCAATAACTACAACAGTCGTCGTGGACAAGTTCGCCACCACCTGGATCTCACCTGCAGAGATCGAACTCAAAATTCGGACTGTTCCGGATCGAGGCCGACATAGGAACCACCGCCGCCTGGATGAGGAAAGTACACTCAAACACTAACGGTAAGTCCCATAACATGTTTTTTAAAAAAAATATATCATCAATTTGCCAAATATTCCTTTTGCACCAATCATTTTCAGTTTCAAAAACAAAACTCGTAAAAACCGTTGGTTATATGAATTAATCGTTTTCATTCTAAACAATGTTTTAAAAATCCTAGATCAATATCTACAATGTTTCGAATTTTAATCTTTCAATGATAACATTAAATCATTAGCAGACAACAGAATACTTTAGTAACATAGTTTCTTATGCTTGATAATTGTTTCATCGAGCTGTTTTCTATATATTTCCCACATTTCTTTCTCTCAGTTCTGAAGTGAATGTTTACCGTTGACGGTAATCAGTTGATACATAAACTTGTATTTCTGCAACTTTGTTGCGTGTATATTTACAACATGCATGGTTTGTACGAACAAGTTTAACAGCCGATTTCATTTCGAAAGGAACACGTGTACAAAAGCCTATTAATACAATAGGTAAATATTGAAAGATCTGGAGAGTAAAGTATACACTTATTATTTCTTTATTTAACGAGTTACTTTAGATTCAAACTGAATTTTCTTCATATACTATAAATGTTCTGAATGTAATCCTACGATTATGCCTATATAAAAGTTTAAATAATCGTGACTGCACCATATGTTTGAACAGCAATCCTATGTTATTTCAGTTTAGTGAACTACTTATGGCAGGTAATGTTATTAACAGCAGTTTGAAAATAACTCGATTTTGATGCATTAAAGTCTTTGTTTATGATCCGTATTTCAAAACTAATTGTGTTGCTTGGATGAAGCTTATAGATAGAAAAATGTGGGAAAGGTTTAAAAAAGGGTTTTTCAAACGATGGAGTGATTCTTGGCATGTTTTGCTTACTTGATTTCTTATACATTCGAACTTTTTTGTTTGTTTGAAAAATCTCCGCTTTCAAATTTGTTTCGCTTTTGAAAATCTGACATTTAAAAGCTACATGGATATATTTGGGCTATTATTACAATTTATGTGTGTTCAGTAGTTATTCATTTTATTGCGACATGTGGTTTGCAAGCATTCAGAAAAGCTACAATGTAGTAACAAAATATATGGATTGCTGATGTTAATCTTACTTTTATCAGTTTATTCAAGTATCGATAAATCATGAATTTTTTCATAGGCTTAAGAACTTTCGGATCTTGCAACTATAAACACGAATCGGGATTCAATATTACACAATTTCATGATAATGGTTTGTTAAACTCGGGAAAAAAACTTCTTTTATAGATGTCTCAAAGGGGCAAATTCAAAAAAATAATCCAATAGGATTGTTTTAAGTCTTTTAAATAATATTAGAAATGAATAAAATCTTTATAAAGAAAAGGGTGCATAGATTTTACACAATTTTTCTTTATTTAGAATTTTCTTAAATAATTAAATGTAAAAAGTTGTAAATGTCCCTGTTTTCTCTGTTTACTAATTCAAATCCACATTCATAAGATTTGTTTTTTTCTCTAGATGTGATTCATTACTTATTCCTTAAAAAGAAACCAAGTTGCAATGCAGATAAAACTATCAGAATTTATATATAAAATTTGTTTGAAAAATAAGTCATATTTTAGGCTTCTTGATTCAAGCTAAAAAGTCAAATGATTAAATCTTGCTCAATACCAAGGCCATAATCGAAAATAAATTTAATAAAATTACATTTATTATTAACCACATATTTAGTTCTGCTTGGTAAATACTAGAAGAATATTAATCAAAAAGTATATTCTATGTGAGAAAAATAATCAATAAAGATCTGCTTTGTTTTGTTTCATAACTCTTGTATAAAGATGCATTCGCCACCATACTTTAAGTTGCTAAATATCGTTGTCCCGTCTGCAATTCATAAATCTTTGTAATCACATCCACTGTTTTGTAATGAATTTTAAATAAAATTTAAGACTAACATTGAAATTGTATACGTTTGATAGTTGATTATTTTACTATTTAAAGCATCATTTTGCTCAAAGAGAGACATTTTCACTTGCGTTTTTATTTACTAACTATCGCATTTTGAGCGTGGTATTTTTGCAATTCTTCATTAACTCTAAGTATTTGAGTCTCATCTGCAAATAAGTATTTTCTTGACTATTTTCTGAAGGCGGACATCACAGTTCCGGCTTATCAAATCTAAATTGTGTTTACTCTTATACATACAAGTAAAACATCTGCTGATTGAGACTTTAATGATCGTTCTTTTTTAAAAAATTTTAGTATCGCAGAAAATCCATATTTTCACATAATTTATCTTAATTTTGTTGACAGCATTTTATATCAAAGTAATATATATAAAAGTTACTTATATTTTTTCCTTCATAAAAATTGGTATCTTAATATTATCTTATATGATCTTCATATAAGTATTAATAAATTAAACTTAATATAGCAATCTCTGAACATAAAGCATACATAATAGTAAATTTATAGCTTTTCTTGAAATTTTCTAATCCTTTGCATTGTCTTATAATGTGGGTAAGCTGCATTAATACATTTTTGCGTAAAATGTTATAGTTTGTAAGCCTATTAACTATTTTAGCGTTTTATTAAGTGTTTATAATTAAGATTTGACTAAGGTAGTGTTTATAATTAAGACTAAGTATCTTTGTACAAAAATCATACTTATCGTATAAAAATTACTACAAGCTTTATATTCACATCAGAATTTGTAATGCTTTGAATCCGCATTAAAATCTTTTAATAGGTAATTTTTAGTGATAAAACAAACAATTCTCATTTAAAATGTTGGTAATATATTTTTTGTTTACATCCGCGTTGATGGAAATTTTCATCAATCCTGCATTAAAAGAATAAATATTAAAATTTTTCTCAGTATTTTAACGTATTTAAATTTTGTTTATTTTATTTGATATGTAGATATTGGTTTGTATTCGATATGGTAATTTCTATACTGAAATCTATTTGGTGAATCTGATTATTCAAGCAAATATTTAATAAGTTTGCGTATTTATTCTTAAAAAATGTGGTTTCCATGGTTTCGAAAAACAAATGAGTTCTTTTAACATAAAAATATTGTCATAGAAAGTAATACATCCATTGCTAGAAAACTGAGAATTTTTTTACGCTCTCAATGATAATAGGTTATAAAAGACTAATTTTAAAAAAAAGTTTTTAAACAATATTAGGCTTAAAAACAAGAATAGACATTGAACAAAATATAGACTTCAAAATGATTAAATGAACACAATTGAATAGAAAAAAAGTCACAATATTTTTTTATTATTTATTCTTCATGCAGTTTATTCTGTTTTCAAGTAAAATTAATAAAAACTTCGTGGACGTTTTGTATGTGATATTATCCATTTTGAAATATTCTTAGCATATCAACATAGAAAATTTTTAGATTGAAAAAAAATCAACGGTTTATTCCTTTAAATGGCATATGTTTTCATTTGTGAAAAGTAATACAAAAACTATTTTGCCTTGTTGTAATGCAGTTTATCTTTGATAAGTGTGTGTTTTTTTTAAATTTAAAGTTAAGTTGTGAGGAAAAAATTTCCTCAGTGAGCTTCTAAGCTTGGTCGATATTCAGTCGTCATATATAGATAATATATTTGTATTCTCATTTTCAAGAAATTTTGAAATTTTCTCTGAAACTGTAAAGTATTATTTTGATTTATACCTATATTTAGAGCTTTTTATTTATACACATCATGCATATAATTTGGAGAAATCTCGTATGAAAAAAAAGTCAATGGTACAGAAATTTACTTTGGAATATGCTTTTTAGTTATATTTTTGGTAAAATTTTCGTAGATCAATTTTTAAAACTGTTTATTTTGAAAGGATTTGGCATTAACCTCCACCTTTTTTTTCAAAATACAAATGTAGTTTCTACGTGATTTATACATTCGATACATTTTTCTTGATTTTTTTTCAAGGCTCCATCTCAAAAGAGATCTTATTGAATTTAAATGACAAAGAAGTGTATTCTGGATATCTAAATTCCTATAATAGTTTTTTATTGTAGAGTTCATAAATATATGTAAAATAGAAATTTAGGGTTATAAATTAATATCGAAAATGGTGGATATTTTTGAGATCGCGCCATAAACATAGAAATAAAATAAATTGTTAAAACCAAAATCTTTGTGAATATTTTGTATGCATTGTATCTTTAGTCATTTAAAATGCCTCATTTCAAAGAAATCAGATGAATTATTACATAGCTGTTTTTTTCTGGGGTGTAAATTACTAAACTGACCACTAGTAAAGTATTTTTCTGAATACTAACTTGAAAGTGGTATAAAGTGAAATATGCAGGAAAGCTAAAGATAGTATTCATTCATCAACATATTATATTAAACTATTCTTTTTTTTCTGCCTTTCATAAGTTGATAAACCTGTGATGCTTATTGCTTGCTTTACGATTTTCTAAATTAGTTATGCAATTAAAGAAAAGTTGCAGTAAAAAAATGAAATATATTTTTTTTCCATTACAGTTTTCAAAGAAAGCAGACAATTAAATGCAATGAAACAACAAAACGTAAGGTTTTCATGCTTCTTTATTGCACAAAATCTTACTCAAATATATACGTAATTATCCTCAGATTACTGTCTGCAAGTATAAATGGAGAAGATTATTTTTTAGTATTATTTGAGGTTTGTGGAAAGAGGGAAAAAAATTGGTAATTTCCACTCATAAAAAAAAATACTTATTCTAAAAAAAGAAAAAAAGGCAACTTTGATACAATGCACGCTCAACATTTAAAATTACTTTTCACAGAAATAAGGAAGTTATAATAAGCATGACATATAGAGGAAAAAATTGGTATGTGATTTGAAAATGTGATGTAACTGGAAGAACCTGAATATTGGTTCAAATCATGGGGGATGAGAAACTTACAAAACATATGGTAGAATGAAAAGATTATATATTATTTTTCCACGACTCAATTAATTGCATATTGCCATATTCTACTTTATTTGTTTTCGTTCGTAAACTTTCAGAAATTCGTGCTAACTCTTTTTAAAAAACAAGCATACAGAATCTTTTACATAATATCATCAACTGTTACCTTCCCGGTAATTCCTTGTAAAAAAAGCAAAATAACGCAACTCGGTTTGATTATGGTTCCTTACCGGAGACTTACCAGCGAATGATAACATCGGTAACTTCGCTAGGCTATCAGAAAAGCATTAAGGGGCTGCCCAAATTGAATTCTAGTCTAATGCAAGGAGAGACGGGTTTCAATAAAACGCGTGCTTCCAATTACTGCTTTTGGCCTTATTGCCGATCGTGACGGATCGCTTTAAAAGCAAAAAGACGCGAATATTAAATTATATGTCTTGCAGCCGAAAAGAAAATGATTCTGCAAAAGAATAACTATCTCAGTTCAGGTCAGCAAAAATGCGATTTTCTGCTGGCAACCTGTTTATTTTTTCCTGCCTTAGTTTTTCAGTATTTGCTTCTTTTTTGTTGAGAAATATCAATATTCATGGCGATATGTATCTGTCAGGTCTGTTTAGAAGCTGTAAGGTCACTGACTTGGTTCGTTAAGTTTGAGATGGAAATCAGCAGAACTTTTGACAGCAAAGTCGGGGAGATGTTTGGCTTTGCAACTGGCTCAAGTGAACGCCAATTTTCAGTTTAAAGCCTCTTTTTAAGGTTGAACCTTGTTTATTGTTTTATTTCAATAAATAATCTGAAATTCAATAAATGATTTCAGATATTTGGTTTCGTATGTGGCTCCAGTGAACATCAAATTTCAGTTTAAAGCGTCTTTTTAAGGTCTGATCCTTATTTATTGTTTTATTTCAATAAATGATTTCAGATATTTAGGTTCGTATCTGGCTCAAGCGAATGTCAAATGTCAGTTTAAAGCGTCATTTTTAGGTTTGATCCTTGTTTTATTTCAATAAATGATCTGAAATTCAATAAATGATGAATTCTGAGATATTAATATTCAAGACGATACGTATATGCCAGGTCCCTTTAGAGACTGTAAGGTCACCGACTTTGTTCATTAAGTTGAAGACGGAAATCAGCAAAACTTTTGTCGGCAATGTCGGGGAGATATTTGGCTTCGTAACTGGTTCAAATGAACGCCAGATTTTAGTTTAAAGCCTCTTTTTAAGGCTTGAGCCTTATTTGTTGCTTAATTTTCTGAATAAAGTCGTGGATCTACTTTAATGCAATAATAAAACAATTTTCACTTCATCCAATCGGAACGCCAGGTAATAAAGGAAAAATATTTCAAAAATAGAAAAAAAGATGCTCTCTCTGATGCATTTGGTGATGATAAATTGTCGCTTCATTTAACCCGTATTCTACTTTGCTTTTTAAATTGCCCATTACTTGTAGGTGATCGATCAAATGTAGAGCAGCCTAATTGGCCTTCCTTGGCATGTTGCGAAGAAATTCTACTTCAGTCAAAACTTTGAAAATACTAATTAATTTTTTATTTATCGCATAAATTTGGTGTCGAGTAAAAATTCCTTAATGATAGGCTTTCTGCTGCGATTTAATTATAGGTTGCGGGAAGCTTTAGGTTTTGAACAGAACTATGTGAGAAAAAGCTAATTTCTGCATCGTACTTGCTTTAGGGATTTTATTTTAGTTACAACATAGTCTTTAAATCGTGTTAATTTCTGTATTATCAGAAGAATCTGGAAGTATAACCTTAAAATTTTGGGTAAAATTTAAAATAAAAAGTTTTTTTTTCGGAAATCCAAATTAATGGGTGCAAACTTTGTTCCAGAGTCGCACTGTTGCCATTCAAGCAAGTGCATTTTTACTAAAGTTATTTTATACAAATACTGCCTTTAAAAATGTGAGGAAAATGGATGTTCAGACTCCCACAATTTACCAGATATTATTAAAATTTTATTTAAATTTAGAGGCGTAAATTTCACTTGAATAACTTCATAAAACTACGAGTCTTCGAGAATCTTATTAATCATAAGTTGATGTTTTTGTCGATCTTATATTTTTACGCAAACACTAACAAATTTAATTTTAGATATCAATCAAAAACCATATAAATCATAAACCTTTTACTCTCCAATTTTTATTAAAAAAATTATGCTTTTATATTTTGCTAAGTAATATTTGTAGATTAATAAAAATTATCGTTAGTTGGATCTAAAACGAGGGTAAAAAACATGTAAATCAGTTTACGAGGTCATGAGAACTGATTTTACCTAAAATGATTTTCAGTAAATGACGTTATTACGTAGATTGATAACCTAATATAAAGCTGTCAACGCTTTATAAATTATTTACAACAATCGGATCATTTATATGCATTTAAGACAGCTCCGTATTTTATCAGAAATCAAAGTCGAAAAATAATTATGGGAAAATCCTATCTTTTTATATCTTACATTAGAAAAATAAAGTAATCTATTACATTAGATGAATATATACCACATTTTTTCTTGGTTTTATTTAAATATCCATTAATGGAGCTATTATTAAATAATTTTGACCACATTATACTTAATTCTGATGTTTCCTTTATACTTAATATTGCTTACCAACATAATCAATAAAGGCATGTGATAAATGCTTTTCCCATAGAAAGTTAACATTTTTTCGAAATTAAATGCTTTTATTCAGCTCAGTTTTTAAGTACAAAAATATGAAATTCAACAGCTTATATTGAAAACATTATATCGGAATCTGTATATTATGTTGCCACAAAATGAATTTTGAATAAATGCATTAAAAATAAGGCAAATAATTAAAAAATAGTTTATTTATTTGCCTTATTCCTATTGTATTTATTCAAAATGTATCATTTTTTAAAACTCGGTTAACCTCGCTGGAATGTAGAAAAGCTAGAGGTATTATCAGATTACGGAAATGAAACATTTCTTTGTTTTTTCAAAACTGTGTTAATTAACTCCTTACATTCAAGTTTTGGGTTTGAACATAATGAAATAAATGAAATGTTTTAATTTACACTACAGAAATTGCAACCTCTTAAAGTTCATTTTTTGAGGTTCAACGCAAGTGATAGATTTTTGAATTTTTATTAGTTTGCTACGCTAGGGTTTTTTCACGCTTGTTTTTCACTTTTATATTGCAAGATAAGATTTCTAATAATAGTAGCATCTAAAAAGTCATATGCTAAGTCTCCTTACTCTATCATCTTTATATTACTGAAGAAGAGAAAATAAAATGTCTTTAAATTGTTTTAGACTGTAGATTTTAATATGAGACGAAATGCGATAAACTTGGAACTGAAAACATTTCTATAAAAAAAGACATAGTTTCAACTACTCTATTATATTATTCACAAAAACAAGCGAGGAATATTAAAAAATCTTTTGTCATATGAAAACTTTAATATATTTTCTTTCCTTTTTCATTAGATTATTTTAGTCATAACTATGTGAATAAGTTGCTTTAATATGAAAAAAAATTCGATAGTACTTTCAATAATAGAATTTTCGAACTCGTCTTGCATGCTATTTCTCTATTCCTATATACTTGGCATGAGCCACAATGTAAATCTTTGAATCTCATTTGTAATGCAAATTTCTATTTATAAACTGCCATCTATCGACATGAAAGTCATTTATCAACTACAGAATTACTACTCATTTTAAAAATGCTCTATAGTTTTGATTATTTGTGATAGTACTTGATCTTTTGAAGCACTTTTTATTTACTTTATGTTCCCTTGCCAGAGTTCATCGCAGTATTGTAACTAATATTATGATTACCTGTATATGGTTTAAAGAACCATATGAATTTAGATAACATTTATCATCCAGATTTCTAAAATTCGAGAGAAATTCTTTCCTTATATTCAATATTTGATTATTTTAATTATTTTCTAAATGGGTTTTAAAAAGCTTTCGGTTAGTTCTAGTTTAGAAACATATTACTTTCTCGCATTCCCTAAAAAGTAATATGCAAAAAGTGAAATCTTTTTATAAGTGACAACAAGGCAACAGAAAAAATTATACTCTTCTCAAATAATCAATGAGATAAATTAATATAACGTCGGCAAAGTGCGAATCCTGATACCCTATTCTGGCCAGTAACCCTAGCAAACTTTCATTTGAAAAGCATGCATCCATCTGACGAATATCTTGAATAAATGCCTTGTTAGTGGTAACATGGTAACAATAAATATTCTTTATTTCCCCCTAAAATAATAATTACTGAAATAAATGAGTGTAATATCGGCGATGTATGAATCCTGATGCCCTATTCTGGCCAAGTAACCCTAGAAAACCTTCATTTGAAAAGCATGCATCCATCTCGCAACTATTTCGAACATATGCCCTGCATTTCGAGCAATTGAAAATCACTCTGCCATTATGAAAGGAAGAAGACTGACTGACTTCGTAAATGTTTCTCGTTATCGCGTCTGCCACCACCAATTTGATTCCCCAGAAAATCCTTATTGGTGTCATTTCTTTTTTTCCCCCTTTGCCCGAAATAATGACAAATCCAGCGGTAGCCCGAGCTGGTAATATCCGATATCGCTAAAGGTCGCGTGTCCATAAATATCTGAAGAATGGCACAGATATCGATCAAAGCGCAGTTGAAGAGTAGATTTAAGCAGAGGAACCAACACTAGCACTCCATTGAAAGGGAATCAATAACACCACGTGACAACCCCATGACTCATCCCTCATCAGAGCGCGCCCAAACTCAACTTTCGGGGCTCAGACTCTTACGAAGACAGTTGATTAAATCGAATCGGGGTTCCAGAAAGAAAGGTGAAAAAAAAAAATGATATGAAAGGTTTTTGGCAGAAAAGAAAACACGCGATTTCGATTGATTTTTTGGAATTTTGGATTTACGGCAGCAACAGTTTTTCAATGCGAATTCCGTTCTTTTTTTTTTTCCTCTTCCCATAAGCTGTTTAATGAAGCTTGTAACAAATAGTATCTGCTCTCTTTTGGGTCACATTATTAGTTTTATTTTCGATAACATTTACATTGTAAAGCTTCTGAAAATGAATCGTTATTTATTTTATAGCAATAGAAGAGGCATGAATTTTTGTTAAGATAAACATAATTTGGAATTATTTTTTAATTGGAAGTGTTATAGTAGATTTTAGGGTTTTAATTATATCGGGAGTTTTACGCGAATAATTTATGTATGACGAAGTATCAAAAATAAAGAAAAAGTTGGCTGAAACTGTCAAATTTGTTATAAATAAGAATTAAAACGGAAGTGGGCATTTGGTGCATTTTGAGAATAAATGATTTTTAAAAGTTTTTTAACTTAGTATTTTGATAATATAGTGACATACTTTGTTTAAGGAGAAAAAAAAATTCTATTTATTTTTTTTTTTCATTTTTTTCGCAAAAACTTCTATTTTATAGTAATTTCCTTATTTATTAAAAATATTCCTTGAATTATGATTACTTCAACTAGTCGCATAATTTCTGGAATACTAATTATGATTAATCGGTTATTAGGATTGATCTTGGCCGTGGAATACTAATTATGATTAATCGGTTATTAGGATTGATCTTGGCTAATTGACGTAAATATGATTTTGAACTTACGATCACAAATATTTTAGATCGGAAAGTTTTTAAGAAAATACGCTTTTTAATTCAGAGAAATTAGAGAAAAAATATTTGCATTGTGATATATAATAAGGAAATCTGTCCTTCCTCGAAAAGTGCGCAATAAAGTATGCTACAAATGTTTTTATTATGCATATATCATATTATAGTGTATTCTGCATTATTGTTGCAATGAATTTAAATGTTTCTATTATTTATGACATTTTTTAGCTTCAATTTATTTGTGTCCTCCTTTTGTTGGAGCTAATGTTCGAGCTGAAGTTGGTCACCTTGTATATAAGATTTAATTTTTTAATTATTAGTTAAGTACTCAAGAAATAAAAAGTTATAAAGAAATTCTGATTTAGAGGTTCCTAGAAGTTGAAGATTGAGCTAAATGTGACATTCAGAGTATATTATTTAAACAAGCTGATTCTTTTTCAAAAAATTCTTTAAGTTATCAAAGCTAATAAATCATTTATAATAAACTTTTAAAAAACACCTGCATTTAAAAGGGAAAAAAAAGGAACTGAAAGTATTACTAAAAATTCAAGTCATTTTAGTAAAAATTTCTTTGCAGAAGGTCTTCTGCTTTGAAAGTGTAATAAAATTATGGGTAGAAAAGTTAATATGAACTTTTCTAGCTTGAAAAAAGTATATTGTCGGAAGTTACAGTGAACATCTAATTTATAAATTGTGTAATGTAAAAAAACTGATTCTGAACTAGACTACTGTATAAATATAACTAACTAGAATTTGTAGGATTTGCAATTTTAATTTTAATAAATCATCGCTTAACAAGCAACATCACCTAACTCGATTTTTTGAAATTTCAAAGAGGAAGGAAAAAACTGAATTTTTTGTAATCAATAATGAACTTTTCGGAATTTTTTTCACATCTAGTAGGAACATGCGCTCTCTTGTTCATATCGGATATTTAGAAATTTATGAAATATTTGTTATTGATTGCGAAAAATTGAGAGTTCCTCTTTGAAATTTCAAAAAATTGAGATAGGTGGTGTTGCTTGTTAAGCTACGAAATAAGCTTAAACTGTCATAGTTGATGGCTGCACTAAATGTGACATTCAGAGCATATTATTTAAACAGGCAGATTCCTTTCGAAAAAATTCTTTATAAGTTATCATTGTTTCTAACTAAAGGGAGTGAAATGAAACATAGTAGGAAATATAAACATTTTGTCACAAGAAGAAGGGGAAAAAAGCTGAAATAATTCTTTAAACTTTTTTTCAAGTACCAGGAGGAAAGGAATTGACTCCGAAACAGGAGAAATGCACATAGATAAGGAAGTTCAGTTTAAGCGAAAACCAAAGCTCGAGGGAAGATTGCGTAAGTAAGCATGTGTTCTTTTAGAAGGATTTAACTGATTACGCTTTTAACAGGCAAGATTTCTCCGGAAAGAAACAAGAAAAGAATCTTGCAAGAACTAGAAACATGCAAGAACAAAAGGATTTGGCTGTACTTTGCTTTCTTTGAGTCTTTGTTCTACTTGAAACCACTGCTTTAGAACACCCTGCCAATTTATGAAATGCATATAATAGCTGAGACGTAGAAGTATGAAATTACCTGCTCTACCTGACCTTTACTAAATGTCACAAAAGGAAACATTCCATCGTTTCTAAATGATAATGCATTTCTGAAAAAAAGGCCAGTTTTCAATGTATGAATGCTGCGTGCAGCATTTATAGAATAAACAAGTTGACACAATAAAAGAGGTTTTGTACTACCCTTGGGTAAAAGATGTTTAAACTCGGTTTGTGTCGCGAGATTTTAAAAAAAGTCATCAAATATTTTGGATGATGAAAATGGTCTCTCACATTTGACTATATGAGCCTAAGAATGGCCTGGGATGAATTCATTTTTTTCATATTTTATCCTAATTGTATAATAATATATAATACTAGAAAAATAACCCAATCATGGTATGACGGGTGCAATTGCCTCTTCATTCGAGAGATTTCCATCAAATTGAGTGTTAAATAGATATATATGCGAGAGAAATGTTTAACTTTGATTGAAAACAAATAAAATAAACATATTTTCGTGACAGAATATATATATATTTTTAAATTTACATTTGATTTACATATTTATTTATTCAAAAGCCTCTTGGTCTAAAAAAAAATCTAGAAATCTACTAGATAGAAAATCTAGTTTCAAACGAAACACTTCTCTGCTTGTCGAACGTTGCCAAAAAAATATTATCAAATTATATCATTGATTGCAATAAATAATGAGATGCATCATGGCGCCCAAACTATATCAAGCGCATGATACCTGACTAATATTACTTTCTATTTAAAACGAAATTAATTTGAAATATAGATTATATAATTTAAAATTTCTCGAACTATTGATCATAGCGAGATAAATTGTAATCAATCGATAGAACAACAATTACTCCTTTAATTTAAAAATCACTGAAATTTGGTTCTCTAACAATGAAGTAATGCTGTTTAACGTCTCGAGAGCTATGGCTCGAGTTTTATTGTTGGTGACGTCAGAGCGTTACCGAGAGATCTGGGCAATTATATTGTAATTGTTTGTAGGATATGGTTGTTCCATTTGTATGAATCTAAATATCTCAATACAAAGCATATTTTACTCTGATCTCTCAATTAACTGTCATCAAATTGTATGCTAAGAAAAAATGGAAGTGAAAAAATTTAATCCTTCCTTGTTAATATGATAATCGACTTTATCGAAGATGGTATAATTTGCTCTAAACTGTTATTTTACTTAAATGCAATCTATTGTTATTATCAGTTCAAGTAATGATATAAAAGTTCTCAGTCCTTCAGTTAAATTGCTAGAAACAAGCTTCACTGAGAAAGCCTTCGAAGTAGCCAAAAATCATTACTGGAGCTGCAGTCAAGCTTTGGTTATAAAAACTACATAGATTCATAGAAACAAATTTTAACTGAATGGCATACAATCTTGGTTGACTTTTCTGTCAATCTACTCTTCTTAAATTGTAATGTATCCTATTCTTTCTATTAAAGGACATGGGAAGATACTCTGCATCGCTTTTTTCCAAAACACCTGAATTGTCATCTTCATTTAAAATTACCACTAAGAAAGGGTCAAATGGTTTAATTTTTTACAATCTTATGAAAATGTCGTATGAGCAAGAATTGGAACAAAGTTAGAGCCATTGTCTTTTTTTACTTGGAATTTTTAGGTATATCAAAAAGAGATGGTGGGATTAATATTAAACAGGACTTATATTTGAAAATTCATGGAGTAACTGAGTAAATGTTTGATTTCATTATAACAAAGAAAACATTTTTTAGACATTCAAAATAAGATGCATATTATTACACAAATCTAGCCTTTCTTGTTCATTCAGTTTGGCAGTAGCATATCCCCCCCCCCTTCCGATAAGTATAAAGAATTATAATAAAAATACATGAAGTTTGTTTGTCATCCAATGATTTTCAGAATGAAGAACTGATTAAAAAAGCAATTAAATGAGTCATATACCCTTAAAATATGAACAATTTAAGAAATATTAACTAAGACTGACGTAGAGAGCGCCATACCACTCAGCAGACATACCCTGGGAATATGTAACAAGTGGAAGAGGATATGCTGGCACTGCTCATTGTCAGTTACTCTTGATTCTAACACGTAACAATGTTCATCGATTGTCTATTCTATTTTCAACCAGCTTTGCCGCAACTGTTTCATTTTGCAATCGAAGTTCATGCAGTTTTTGCTGGTGGATGGAGGCGTTTGAAGCATATCCACCTAGGTACAGCGCACCATTCTCGCACTATTTTCTTTAAACCAATAAGTTCTAAGACTACCCATCTATTTTATTCTTGAAGAGCAGAAACACCGAGTGTATTGAAGAAGCAGAACCCTTTTCTTTCACAAACGTCTGAAATATTAACCAAGACTGACATAGAGTACCATACACATACACCGGGCTGTGCCAGCAGGTCAAAAAGATGGCTCTTGCGCCATTAACACAAATAACCATACCATACACAGGGAATATTCACTCTTGGAAGAATATTCTGGCGCGACTTATTATAGGAAGTATTCTCGGCTTGAACGCGTAACATGATTGCATCATTATCTGTTCTATTATCAGCCAGCAAATACCGAACTTTTGCCACAATTGATCAATTTCATACAGGGAATTCGATAACTACGTTCGGAGATGGAGGATTTTTGAAGCGGTAATCGCCCTTCAGGAACCTATATTTTCTATTAAACCAATATAATTTTAAGACTCTGATCTGTGTAGTCTTGAAACGGCAAACATTGCGCTGTAATTGAAGAAGCCGAACCCTTTTCCTCACAAATCCCTTCCGGAACGCACGCGGGTGCAAAATTAATTAAGGTCGTTAAAAAGCGGCGACAAAAGCAGACCACTTCAGCTGATAACTCCACACGTAGCCTCGATCGATATGGTTTAGCAATGGAAGAGATTGAATCTTTTGCTTTAATTACGTTATTCTCAGACAAATTACAGAATGCGATTGAAGCAGGGGTCTGGCGGGTTGCAGCCTTCCGAGGTTCTGTTTGTGGAATCCGCTCACGTTCTTCCCTCGCTGTTATTTGCGTTCTGCAGACCGCTACGGGTTTTGGTGCGGGGAAAATATTGATCCCGAAGGACCCATCTTCGTGGAAAATAGAAGAAACGCATTCCGCTCTTTCCACGTGGGTGCATTCACTCTTTCAGGGAGGTAGCTGCGTGAAAAATTATCCGGCCTCAAAATATCTGGATGATTAAAATTGCTTATTATTTTGCGTTAAACTTTATTCTTTTCTTTTATTATTTTTTCTCTTCTCTTTCTTTTTTGTGAGAGGAAAGAAAAATGAATGGTCATAATGAGGTGAAAAGATCGCAGTCCCCTTGCTTGTGCAAATGAGTTTTTGTTCTTTACACTTCTGAGCAATCGTCACGTATATCATTAACACTTCCACAATTAGTTTCAACGCTTGTATGGTGTCGTTGTTTCACAGGATTTTTTTTTTTCAAGAACGGCAATCGCCAGTTTCTTCAACTACCTTCTTAGTAGCGGAACTTTGAAATCGGCATAACGGTTGCACAAAACATTTGAAATCTGGAAATAACATCAAACTTAATAAGGCTGTAAAACGCTATTTTTTTTACGTATATAACAACACTAACTGTATTCATTTCCTGGTGCCTTTCCAGAACAGATTATCGCATGCTTAAATATCAACTGAACACTTAGACGATACACATGCTTCTCGCCATGTACTTGGGCCTTCTGCTTTTGGCACGATCTTTTCCTTTTGCGTGTGATTCGACGCAGAAAGCAATTTTGAAGAACAGGTTTCAAAATCAATATCAAACCACTTGGAACAAAGGGAAATGTCAGAAATGATTAGTCCCTATATTTTTAAATGCACAATGTTAAGTTAAACTCGCAGTAATACCATCTACTGGACTATGAAACCGATTTCTAGGAAGCAGACAAGCAAAATAATTTTTTATTGCTTTTTTTAGAAAGCCAAAAAATTTCATAATGCATCCCAGAATGAGTCAATAAATGATGAACTGTAGAGGTCATCTAATGATTTTCCTTCTCTTTTTTAATTCGTCATTTCAAAGCCACCAAAAGCATATTTAGATCGTCAGCCATATAAATTCATATCAATTACTGATTTAAGCAGGGTTTACCTGGAAAAAAAGAAAATATCGCACTTGTAAATTAATTATCTAAAAATGGGGTTGCAATGCGAAGATAAGCAATTTTGGGAAAGAGACTGAAAGTGTTGAAAGTTATGTTTCTTAAATAAGTTCTTGTCGGAAATGTTAGTTATCATTCCCAATTATAAGATGTAGTTTACTTCGTTTCCTCGTTCTGCGCGTATTTTTCTGTCATGTTTTTGATGAAAAATGACACTTCAACAATTACTTCCAGTGATGTAAATAAATGTCATTGCAGACATTAACCTATCACCATTGTTTTTATTTATTGATTTCAAATGAACGTATGACATTTGTCACTAATATAATACTACTTATGATATTAATCGATGCTTTTACAAAGAATATTATCATCACAATTATTCACAGTTTGATTACAATTAAGAACACGTAAAGCATACTCTTGTTACATAAAATACTTTACATGAAGATGCTTGCTAATATTTCTAATTTGCGACTGCGAATTTGACAGGTCGAAAGTTAACAGCAGAGGATAACTTTTAACTAGCTTGTCTGCTTCCTCCATTTTTTCTTCTATTCTGTAATGAATTATTCATGTGTTCGAGATCACTCGAACTGCTGATCTACCACAGATAAAACAGCGCAACAGGTAGGAAATCGTGTTGTGAATTCTTGTCTTATTTGTTCTTTTTTCTCTTGAAGCTGAACGTATTGGTTCCGACTGCTCTTGAATGAAAGAGACCTCAAGGTCGCCTACGTGTGCTTCAACGGATTTACGTAATTTTTATCTCCTTCTGTAGTCAGAGTATAAGTAGTTATTATTATAGGTTAAACAGTCGGGCAGGTTAAAAGGAATTCAAGTTAAGAAAAAAGTAGCAAGTACTTTTCATTGAATTAGGTAGATGGAACCAAATGAGGTTAGAAGTCTGAAGTCCTACTTAGCAATTACTTGCAGTTCTGCCAAATAGTTATTAAATCAGGTATGAATTGTCTCTGGAGGCGGGCTAAGACCTGCGTTACTAAAAAATAAATTTTGAAAGGGAAAGTGATTATAGGTTAAATGCTACTATCGACCGAAATAAGCTAGTTGCCTGAATACATATATTATGCAGATATTCTTTTAGATGTAAAACTCTGTAACAACTTATTATTGCTGACACTTAATTTTTTATATTTATGGAAGTATCAGGTTGAAATTACTTTTAGCCATAAATGTCAAATATAATAAATAAATAATTAGTGCATAAATATTTCATCTGCAAAAAATTCTGTACAAATGTCACTAACTGAAAGTCTGAAGCATATTAAATATATTTCTCTAAGGATTTCCAAAGTCCTATTTTGTATATTTTGTATAAAACAAT
>BGPR01011114.1:0-25840 GCA_013235015.1 Araneus ventricosus
GTGGACGTTGAAACTGAAGGTTACTGGGGAAAAAATTCGATAAACAGAAATAGATACGTAGATACTAGAAATTTTTCGTCATCTGTGGACGTTGAAACTGACGGTTACTGGGGAAAAAATTCGATAAATAGAAATAGATACATAGATACTAGAAATTTTTCGTCATCTGTGGACATCGAAACTGAAGGTTAGAGGGAAAATAATTCGATAACAGAAATAGATACATAGGTACTAGAAATTTTTCATAATTTTCTTACTAAAAACAACTATACATAATAATTTTTTACATTTGGAGAAGATTTTAAACTATCGAGGAAAATTATTTTTAAAAAAATGTACAAATATTATGTGATTTGCAAATTCGCTTATTATGTGCAAAACATCCGTTTCCGATCTCTTACAACACTTTCAAATGTTTTAACAACCGAATCACTATTTTTCAAAATTGTTTGCGCTTCTCGAAATTTCATAGGTTTTTTTTATTATTATTAACAAGTTTTAATTTTACCATACTGTTCTGTTTTTTAACCATTTACGTGGCGCAATTTGGCCAATGCTGGCTCTTGCGCCAAGAAATCCAAAACAACCAACCAACCAACCAAACTTATCTTCACTGTACGTCGAAGCTAAGCACAAAACGTACAATATTGTAGAAGTATACGATAAAGTCGAGGAGAAATACTCTCACTGTTTGTAGAAGTCTTGGACTTTCTACCTGAAATTGCATCTTATTGATAGATTATAAACGTGATGAATCAAGTTGAAGCTTGTTCATATGTAAATAGCGAATTGTTTGATTTTCATAGATTTTCCTATTTTTCAATTTAAAACTATTCTACACAAATACCTCTTTCTGAAAAAGTTATATTTTAGAAGATACTAGCAGTACGCGCCCGTGGAATCAGGACTTCAACAAAATGAAAAAAGAAAAAAATCGCCCACAATGACACGAAAAGGTTTTGAAAACAAAAAATACAGATTATTGATTTTTCGCTCATTTTTCTTCGCGATAATGACATTTGAACTGTAGAAAACAGTACAGAGTACCATAAACTTTGAAGCCACATTATGTAAATAGCTCCTTGAAGTCATATTTCATTTTTTATAGACTTCTCTAAGTAAAGACATCAGCCATATGTTTTACTATCAAACAGTATAAAAACAAACAAATTAAAAAAATTATATTTCGACGCGAAGCAAAGAGGTTATGATGTCACATGGTTTCGACGAAAAGCATGTTGGGAAAATACGTCACGCGACCTTGATTACGAAGAGTTGTGAAGGGAATTTTGAAACGAAAATTTTTTAACACTTCAGAAAAAAATTAATTAAAATTCAACCAACTGTTCAACCATTCTTGTTAAAAATCGAAGGGAAACGTTATATTTATTGCTTCAACAAATTTCAAATTGGTAACAAAATTAGAACGGCGGATGCAAGAAATTGAAGTTCCAAACTAAGTTTCTTAGGGTTAACCGACTATTTTTTAAAAATTTCTCAAAATTCAGTAAATTATGTTAGAAATCTATCTATTTTTTTCGGACAATTTTCCGAAACCATTCTATTGAGAAATTAGAGCGAAGAATCCCCCCAAACAACACAAAATACTAAATAAAAAATTTTCTAGATAAAATTTTAAAATTTGGCTCGGGGTGCATTGAGTCACCATTAAGACTACCTGTGTGCCAAATTTCAAGGCTGTAAGTGCGATAGATTCATCTGGACATCGCACACACGCACGCACGCACACAAACATTGCCTTTTATAAATATAGATTCACTCCATGGTAATTACCTATTTACATTCCATTTTGTGGTGCAATATTTCATCGATTTATTCGACTAAATTTTTGTGCAAGAATTAATCGAAATTGCAGAATTATAATTTCGATTAGCTGTTCAAGAATTACTCAGAAGAGCCTTATTAAATGCTTTAATCAGATATTGCGTAAAAAAATTAGCAGAAAGACAAATGCTCATACTCCGAATTAATGTTTTACAGTCGTTGTTGAATATATTATAAAATGTATTGATGGGAAAAACCTACCGTCTTTATTTTTGTTTCGGTTAACCAATTTTTTGGGTTATTTTTTTGTCCCGGTTATAACAGGTTATTTTTTTTAAAATCCAATAGCTGATTTAAAAAACCCGATCGGTAGATAGGCATCATCTTAAGCCAATCAACGACAACCGCTTCCTCGTGGTGTCTGTTGGTTGGCGGATTACTGAAAGAGTGTTTATGAACGGATAAATATTGGCCAATGGATTCATTTCCTGTGAAAACAGTATTAATGAAAAATTTTGTCAACAAACGGCGTTTGTTTTTTTATAAAAAAAAAAAACCGAAAACAGGTTATTTGAAACCACTGTTATTTTGAGCAGTTATAATCGCCAGGTTAAAACGGAGGTGAAAAAAACCTAAATAACCGAAAACCGGTTATTTCAAAACGCGGTTATTTTGAGCAGTTATAACCGCCAGGTTAAACCGGAGGTGAAAAAAACCTAAATAACCGAAAACCGGTTATTTCTAAACCCGGTTATTTTGAGCAGTTATAACCGCCAGGTTAAACCGAAGGTGAAAAAACCTGAATAACCGAAAACCGGTTATTTCAAAACCCGGTTATTTTGAACAGTTATAACCGCCAGGTTAAACCGGAGGTGAAAAAACCTAAATAACCGAAAACCGGTTATTTCAAAACCCGGTTATTTTGAGCAGTTATAACCGCCAGGTTAAACCGGAGGTGAAAAAAAACCTGAATAACCGAAAACCGGTTATTTCAAAACCCGGTTATTTTGAGCAGTTATAACCGCCAGGTTAAACCGGAGATGAAAAAACCTAAATAACCGAAAACCGGTTATTTTCGCAATAACCGCCATCCCTACTAAAATGTGGGCTCCCGTTAAAGTGCGCTGTCGCCAAAATTAATCTTCCCTGGCAATTATTCTGCACGATAAACATCTCTAAATGAACTTCTGAATTTCACGTAAGGTAGAACAGTTTTAATAGTTAAATAGCAGTAAAAATTTTTTAATTTGGGTGCCATGTTTAGGTGATAGTCATCTAACACTGTGACTGAAAGCTGTTAGGGCATCGCAGACGTTCTGGCTTTTAATTACAGCTGAGAAAATAACGAAAGCGTTTGTTGCTTTAATTACCATATTTTATCTCAAAATGTAGGCGTATAAATTTACATAGTTGAAGTTAAAATCGTCTTTAAAATTACTTCCTTGTGGCTAGGGTTCATTAAAAAATGTTCAGAGAATGGTGTACTTGTCTTTACAATTGCAATGGAATTTCGTCAAATCAATTACTTATACAATACGACACATAAATCGACGTAATTGTATTCGTGGGTATTGAATTTTCAAAATAAATTGTGCTTCTTCTGAAAATGCTTCATTTTTAAATGTTTCATTTCATTTTAAAGTTAAATGTGGCATTTTGATAAAGATTCATTTAATTCCACGTTTTACGTTGAAGTAATAATATTCTAATATATCAGTTGAAACTTTTAACGAATTCCTTTCAAAAATGAAAGAGTAACATCGATTTCTCTCCTGAAACCTAACTTCACCAGTTTGGTTCTAAGTCATTCGATAGAACAGTTTAATGCCCGCATTATTATTAAAAATTTTAACTTCGGAGTATTTGGTTTTAGCTATTTGCTATAGCCAGATGTGTTTGTTGGTGTACAAATTTGCATTTCAGTTTGAAAACGGATCAATATTGGACAAATGAAGCTTATTGAAGGTGTTTTAACCCATTGCGTGCGGGATTCGAATCAGAATACTTTTAGAATTGTATATATCT
This sequence comes from Araneus ventricosus, assembly GCA_013235015.1. Classification (NCBI taxonomy): domain Eukaryota; kingdom Metazoa; phylum Arthropoda; class Arachnida; order Araneae; family Araneidae; genus Araneus; species Araneus ventricosus. The sequence goes on from BGPR01011114.1 coordinate 3,811, forward strand.
AGCTATTCAAGTTTTTGAGTTATAGTCTTCACATAAGCGTGAACAGACAGACTTCCCGTAGACGGATTTTGTCCAAAATTTGATAGCAACCTACAAATTATGTGTCAAGATCGCATACCAAATTTCATCCCCGTAGTTCTAATAGTGTTCGAGTTATCGTGTTCAAAGACAGACATGATTCCAAAATTGTGTTTTTCGGACTCAGGGAGGTCTGAAACGTGGAGATTCGTCAAAATCTCGAGTTCGAATTTTTTGACGATTACAATACTTTCTCCTTATATACTTCGTATACGAGAAAGTAAAAAGACAGCAACACCAAAAACTGCATTTCGGATGCTTTATTTGCTTTTATTTATTACAGTAAAACTTCGATTAACTGTCACTCACTTAACCGTAAGTTTCTGTTATCCTTCATGGTCTGAAATCCGTCATTTCTCCACTTTACCACTTTTCTATCGATCGTTTTGTAAAATTTAATACAACATGTATGTGAAGTATATGATGTATATGACATAATGTGAAGAATACACATTGTTTACTCTATTGTACGTACTGTAAACAAAAATAGAAGCTGAAATTACATGTTATTTTGAAATTTATTTTTTGTGGGCGGAAGTGCATGTGGTCGTAAGTCGAGAAGGTGTATTGGATGGTTGCGCATAATATTGATACGAACCTGTAATGTCGTTTCTCAGCAGTGTCACTCTTATGGTTGGAAAGAGACATTTTCAGAGTTTTTATCGGATGGCGGGGGTTCCGTAGCCAATACTCCTGACCTTGGCGGCAAACTTGGCAGCAATTTGGCGTCTGGCGACAAAATTAAGGTCCTCGAAAATACTAGAATCATCATCCCATCTCTATTAGGAACAGAGATATAGAGAATGCACCAGATGATTCTATGTGACGTCACATCCTGTCGGAAAAGGTATAAAAATACCGAGGTGCTGAGACGAGTGAACGTCTTTGGAATGTGTTTGAAAGTCTCTGAACCTCTTTAGAATTTTGTCCGCAGTGCGATCTGTTAAGCTGATAAACACCAAGCGGTATTGAAAGTGTTGTTACTGTTACTATTAGTGATTTTCTGTCTATTTGTGTTGCTAATTTGTACAAGTGCTGTGTTTTTCTTGTTTCCTATGCTTCGAGTTTCTGGAACATTCGTTGAAGAAAATGTCATTTGCAATTAGTCAGCTTGTGGACCGCTTTCACAGTACAGCCACCGGACGACTTTCGCAACAATATAGTAGTCAAATGCATAGTGCAAGCATGTGCCCTCCAAAATTTTATTTGCGTCGTAATGGCTCGAAATTTAAGCAAGATAATTTCAGTTTAGTTTTATAAAAAATTTATTTCTTTTTTACTTGCGTTGATTAATGTACTGGCGAAATTACTACATTAAGTGATAAATGTTTTTTCTACTTTCTCGTATACGAAGTATACAAAGAGAAAGTATTGTAATCGTCAAAAAATTCGAACCCGAGAGATTTTGACGAATCTCCACGTTTTAGATCTCCCTGAGTCCGTAAAACACAATTTTGGAATTATGTCTGTCTGTCTGTGAACACGATAACTGGAAAACTATTAGAGCTACGGGGATGAAATTTGGTATGTGGTCTTTAAACATAATTTGTAGGTTTCTATCAAATTTTGGACAAAATCCGTCTACGGGAAGTATGCCTGTCTGTCCACGGTCATGCGAACACTATAACTCAAAAGCTTGAATAGCTAGATGGATAAAATTTGGTCCGCAGTTTTATCATCATGAGTGTAGGTCCATATAAAATTTTGGACCAAATCCGTCAACGGGCTGACTGTCTGTCAGTCTGTATAATCGCATACTTGTTCACTTTTGAAACTAATTCCATGCGCATGCGTACTGGTAGCAATGCCTGTGCACGCGGAAGGATTACGCCACTTTGTCCTTGAGACGTAAGAGTGGAAAATCGGTTCGCATTTAATCGTTACGCATCTCTTTGAATTTGATTCTTTACGTAAATATTTTACAATCACTATAATCTACAATGAAAAACCTTCTGATAGTCATTGGATTCTGGATTACAGTAGGTTCGAATTTTTTTTATCCACGCTGGGGGAAGGGAAACAGCACCTTTTTGGGAAAGTATACGAGAAATTTTAGGGGAGACCACTCCCGCTGTCTTTTTTCAGCGTCTATTATCCGAAACTCTTTTAACTGTATATTTTTATATATTATTAGTGTATATTATCCGAAACTTTTTGAAAACTGTGGGATCAAAGAAATCACAGATTGGTTGAATTGTGAGATGAAAGATGCAGGCTCCAATTGCTTAATGATGAAGAAATTATCGCGGAAGTCCGACATTCTCCAAAAGAAGACGAAGAAGAAGCTGAAGGCGAGAATGATTCCCGAGTAAAGATTAGTAACAATGATGCTGTTGAGTGTTTTTCAAAAGGCCTTGCTTGATTGGAACAACGAGAACAGTGTGATTTCTCTGAACTAATGCTTTTAATAAGAAAACTTCGTGACAGAGCCGCACGACAAAGGATGACCAATCCATTAAAATCATTGTAAGTTTTTTGTTTAGAAATAAATTTTCATGTATAATTTGAATTTAGATATTTATTTAGCAGTTTAAATAGTCATAATAGGAGTTCGATAACGATGTTACATATTAAACTAGATGATTATTGAAAAATTCCCTATTATCCGGAAATTTCGATTATCCGATGTAGGTTCGGTCCCAATTACGTCGGATAATCGTGGTTCTACTGTACTTGCGTTGATTAATGCACTGGTGAAATTACTCCATTAAGTGATAAATATTTTTTAAATTTATTTTTGACTCATATTCTCTTCGAACAGAATTAGAAGAGAAATGAAAAAAAATATATTATTTATTTCTTAAGATTTAAGGCTATTGCTATTGAGGTTTTCACTGCTTTGTAAAGCTAACGAAATTTTATACCGTTCATTTTTTTTCCACACTGGATTCTTCGTTCTGTACGATTTTTATTTTATAAATTTGTTCTGTTAGTGATAGTGACATTAACCCCTTAAGGGTCGCTTCCGTCATATTGAAGTGCATCGAATTATCGCATTTTTAGGCTTTTAAACTAAAATTTAATCATTAATTAGATTTATAAATTGACACAAAAGTGACGTAGAATCCATAAGCATCTCAAGTATCCTATGCCTTCTTAGATGAATGAAAACGACAGCCCCTTTCCAAAACAGGAGGGGTCATCTTATTAGATAGAAAAAACAAAATGCGACCCCTAAAGTACCTTTGAATGATGAATTGGAAACTTGAATTTATAATTTTTTTTGGTTATTTTCAGATAGACCTCTGGTAATAGAAAGAGGCTTTGAGTCATTGCAATAATTCAGTTAATGCATTTTCTGCATAAAATTTAGGGATGAATTCGTATGATTTCAAAACAGTAACATTTAACTTCAATATGCAGTTTTTTTATTTATTCTTATTATTCCTTACATACTATCTAGATAGCATTAGGGTGAAAGCGAAATTTAAACAAAACGGTGGAAAAGAAGTTAATATAATGTAATAGAAGTTGATATATAGTTAATATAATGTTATATACAGAAAGTCTTGTCGGAGGAAATTTTTTATAAAATATATACAGGTTCATTTTTACAAAAAAATTACTAATAATTCTGTGAACTGTAGACCTCGCCCCCCTCGAAAAAATATAAGATTTGTTCTTCTTAGCTGTCTTTAAAGGTTTATCCAATGTTGTCATTAATTTTGAAGATAATATTGTTTCCCGGACACCAGGCAGGTGCACATTGTGATATTCCGAATTTAAGTCAAAATTTTGAAGCTCTAGGACAAGGGTCTGTGTTGCAAAACGCCAGCCGACGGGGTAGCCCATAGATACATATCATCCATTATAATTTTTAAACGTCTATAAATTTGTTTTATCAAGAAATTTAAAAAATGGTTTTATAAATTAATTTATTTTTCAGTACTTATTATTTTAATCGAATACTTATATAACATTAGGGATGTTGGTTATTGAGAAAATAACCGGTTTTCGGTTATTTAGGTTCTTTTCACCTCCGCTTTAACCTGACGATTATAACCGCTAAAAATAACAGGCTTTTGAATTAACCGGTTTTCGGGGGAGGGGGGGTTATAAAAAAAACAAACGCCGTTTATAAATATTTTTTTTATTAATATTGCTTTTACAGGAAATCAATCCATTGGCCAATATTTATCTGTTCATAAAGACTCTTTCAGTAATCCGCCAATCAACAGACACCTGAAGGAAGCGTTTGTCGCTGATTGGCCTAAGTTGATGAAATTCAAAACTGCATAACTTGGGAAATTTTAGTCTAATCGAATCTACCTTCCGATCCGGTTTTTTTACCCGGTTATTGGATTTTTAAAAATAACTGTGACAAAAAATAACCGAAAAAACCGGTTAACCAAAAAAAGTTTTCGGTTAAAACCGGTTGGTTTTCCTATCTCTATATAACATATTTTAATCCTAGCTTCTGAAAGTTTGCCTGAATCTAATTTAATTTTTTTAAAGCTTCCTCGATTCCCATCAGTGGCGAATCCAGAGGGGGGGGGGCTATCGGGCTGCACTCCCCACCCCCCCAAAGCTAAGTCAGAATTCTTGATTTTATTTAAAATCACTATAACTCTTTGTTCTTAATTTTTCTTTTTTTAAAAAATAATAGAAACGTGACAATATTGCTCTCTGACTTGACAGGTTCGAAAATTTTCCTACTTTTCTAGTCATTCCACTTGTATTTGAAGCGTTGACGCGGTCGAAGACATTTTTTGTCAGGTATTTCATTGTATTTTTTATTAAATTATCGGAAGTATTGTATTGGTTTTTTTTATGATTCTTATTGTCAGGCGAGTAACGTCTGTAAAGTTAAAGTGTTTTGGTTTGCATAATTCATGAAGTTTGACATTCGTCATGGCGAAACAAAATTTTTATGACCTCAGCGCCCCCGCCCCCCGACCCGAATCCTGGATTCGCCACTGATTCCCACGCATTCTGTGTTTGCAAGACCCTCAGCGCTCTGTGGTACTCGAATTCAAATGAATTCTTTTTCACTCGCCCGACTACGTCTATCTCGAGCAATTGTTCTGGCGGAGACGGAGTTGGAAGGTCTTGTTGTAACAACAAGGCTTGAAAACTCGCCAAAATGCAGACTAAGTTTATCTTTTTGCTTCTTGTTACTGTTTATCTCGCACTTGTTCTCCCGTTTCCCGCCAAGAGTCCATTGTTTTCGAACAAAGTACGCACGCAACAAGTCATTATCATTTCGTTTGTCGCGGATCGTCGCTTGAGACTTGTGGCACGGTATTTTAACATTAGACAACATTTTGAAAATAGAAGAAACTTTACTGTTCCGCGAATAATGTATATGTCGATCTTTCAGTTCCTTTCGTTTCTGTTGTAGTGTAGTTATAAATAAGTAATAAAAAAACAAAACAAAAAGTTAAAAAAGATAAAAGTATAAATAAGAAACAGAAGATTTAAACAATAACGATAACAATACACCTTTTTGCGCGCTCAACGCAGCAGCATTAAGTGATTGCATCAACAAAAAATTAAAATGATTAATATTTAAAACACCTAAAATAGAATAGAATAGCATCTATTTTCAAAAACTGGAATAGCTAGATGGATAAAATCTGGTACACGGTTTTATTATCAAGAATATAGGTCCGTATCAAATTTTGGACAAAATCCGTCGAAGGGTTGACTGTCTGTCGGACTGTATAATCGCATACTAGTAAAAATTATATCTCCTAAACCCTTTTGCTTAGATAAATAAAAAATAGTATGACGGTTGCCACCATTAATTATAGATCTGTGCCCAAATTTCGTTCCAATCGGTTAAAAAAAATGCGTTCAAATTGCATATTCAATTTTTTAAAATCCGATTCTCCATGGTCATGCGTACTGGTAGCAATCTCTGTGGACGCGGAAGGATTATGTCACTTTGTCCTTGAGCCGGCAAGAGTGGAAAATCGGTACGCCTCTCTTTGAATTTGATTCTTACCTAAATATTTTACAATAACTATAATCTACAATGAAAAACCTTCTGATAGTCATTGGATTCTGGGTTACAGTAGGTTCGAATTTTTTATCCACGCGGGGGGAAGGGAAATGACAAATATTTGAGAAGTATACGAGAGAGTTTAGGGGAGACCACTCCCGCTGATTTTTTATATGCCCACTTTGATATTTTTCAACAAATATCAATGTCACTAATTTTCCTCAACAAATGTAAATATCCTTTCAAATCTAGCATTTTTATTACTTTATAACAGTACGATTTGAAATAAAACGCGAAAATTTGGAAAAAAGAACATTTATTTTAATATTTTAAATAAATGTTCTTTTTTTTCAATAAATAGTATATGTACAGAATTTTCCCCGCGTTGCCAATTAAAAATATGAACTTAAAAAAATCTTTAGGACGAACGAAATGTTAATTAACAATATACGTTGTAAAATAAGACACCAAAAGAAAAAGAGAGAGAAAAAAATACAAGAAAACGATATTTTCCCGATGTTTATAAATTAAAACACGAAATTTCCTTAAGCGAATTGATTGCAAAAGAAAAAATGAAACATTTTTTTTTTTTCAAACCAACTTCTTATAATACGGCTCAAAAAGAATAATATATGAAGAGAAAGAAGTAAAAAAAATGCAAGAACTAATAAATTAAACACCGTATGTGATTAATAATGGAGAAAAAAAGAAATTTTGCGAAAATAAGCAAGAACGGCCGAATTTACCACTTAAAATCAAATAAATAAAAATTTAATTCGAATTTTTAAAAAAAATTTACGTCGTTAGCTCCCTCTTGTGCTAATACATCACTGTGCCAAATTTGGTCCCGGTAAGTCCAACGGTCTTAAAGAAGGGAAAAAAACCGAACATACTCGTATATACATACATTCTCGAAAAAAATTGCTCTTTTGTATATATAGACTATCAAAATAAGCTTCTGAAATAGGTCTTATCTTATCTTTCTTATTAAAAAATTCAAAAAAGATTCGAACTTTTAGTCGGAAATGGTAATGTTCTAGCTTGATTCGTCTTTTATATTATTTTTTAAAAAATTCTCTTCAATATATAGCAAAGATAAAATACGCACAAAAAATGTATTTAATATCGTCGCAACGCGCGTGTCTTTAAACGCAGTCACTAAACCAATGAAAATATTTTTGTAAAATTAACTTCAACCCTCTCACACCGAGCGAGGCGGTTTCGGGCGGTCTAAGAATCTCCTCTTAACATCGACGAAGGCCGGTCTGAGGCGGTTGCCTTCTTTTGAGGTGAGGTTCTGAGATCGCTTTGGAGATAAGCGCGGTAGGGGGTCCAATTATCCTTGCCAACCACAGCCCATTTCCGTGCGCCTTAAGGGAAGGTTATAGCAGGGGTGGGGTAAATGACCACCCAGTTTAGGAGAGTCCGATTCATGTCGCTTCCTCCCAAAAACTCCCGGTTTAGTTCAAAATATGTTTTAAAAATTTATTAAATTTTGAGAAAAAATGCACCGAAGAAAATTAGTATCACTGAAAAGGTAATTTTTTTAAATTTTAAAGTGGTGTAAAATTGGTGCGAATATATGCTTCGAAATTATTGAGGGAAAGCGCTAAAATTTCGATTAATTTTTAATTAAAAATCTGAATGCCCTTTCTTAGTGAGCACTCACTACTAAGACTTGACCAACTGCCAAATTTTGTAGTTCTAAGTCCAATGGTCTGCCCTGTAGAACAACTTTTACATCACACATATCGCACAGGCAATCTATATTAGAATCACCCAGAGATGTCCGTGACGGGGGGCGGAGTTAAAAATAAACACGCCCCTTTGCCCTGCGTCATTAATCGGACGCGCAAATCACAAAACAACTCAGACAGTTTATATATTTATGAAAGGTATTCGTGGTTGTAGTCAGTAAAAATCCGAGTTATAGTCTAATTTTCCTTTATTATGGGAGAGTGACGGAATATACGTACATCTTGGTTTAAATTTCAAGTAAAAAGCGAACAGAAAATCCCTGCATTTTCTCAGGCAGGGATTTAACATATAGACACGTGATCAAAGTGAAGGGATTTTCTAGGTAGACACGTATAATAGCTATTTTTAGTAAATTACATAAGTGTTTTAAGGAAAAGCATGGCGGCAATAAGTCGCTGATTTCGCGATTTGTGTAATGAGAATATTCTTTTAGTGATAAATATGCCACAACTCGAGATTTAATATACCTCCAGAGCGGGAAATAAAACGAAACTGGAGTTTAGGAAAAGCGATTTTAGAATACATTAATATGGTATTAAGATTTTAAAATATATAATATTAGAATTTAAAGTAAAATTAAGTAAGATTATTACATATATATACAGAGAGAGAGATGTGGAATGCGCACTTCAATTTGGATACGTGCCAAAGAGATTCTGCTTCTTAAGCAAGCAATTCACATCTAATCTAAACTGGGATTTTTGGAACAAGGGAAGGAAAAATCGTTGAAGGAATGTTTGCAATGTAGAGTGTTTTGAACAATTTTTGCATCACTCGATCCAGAACGGTAAATCTGAAAGACCGGCCGCCACGACAGCAAATCGGACGCTGAAGTCGACCGCAAAATAGCCTCCATTACGAGTGGCTCATGCCACGATCCCCCCGCCTTTTAGGGGGTACGACTCGCCTTCGGAGATGGGGCCCTAAGAGCCACACCACTATTACTATATCCCACAGGGTTGCCAGATCAAAATAAGGCCAAACCTTCTTAAAAATAAGGCCAAATTTGACAAAATGATTAGAAACGTCATTTGCTATTAGAAAAACACTATCCTTCATGAAAACGAATCCCACTTGATAGGCATATGTTCTATTATTAAACTAAAATTTAAGTGAAAGAAATTTAAAACATCCTTGTTCTATTCAGGAGCTATTTTGTTTGACAGCTCATTATATATCATTTGAAATGTGTAATACATAAAATGTGTTAGAAAACAATAGAATAAGTAATTAAAAATTGTTCTAAAAGTCAGTAACGGAAATAAATCCTAATCCTAGGTGTAAGCGTTTTGAAAAAAGGTCAAATTTTCATAATTTGGCCTTAAAAACGCCAATATGGCAACCCTGATATACCACCGGGAAGCGAGACTCGGTTTACTTATACGGAAGTTCTCATCCCCATATTTGAAGTGCCGATCTCTGTATCGTGCACGTCGCAAATTGCAGGTAGTATCTAGCTCATGAACATTATCATGCTAATATGCAGCTTCGTTGCGTCTTCTTTGAAAGCAGCGCAAAATTTCCAATTAAGCCCAAAAGCAAGCGCCAGTTGTAGTTGAATACTTAATTTTGCATCTTGGCTCATCTTGTGAGCATTTTGTCTACCCTAATTAAGCGAAAAACCGTCGACTCGGGCGCAATCGAATTTGTTTACCCTTTTCTTGCTGAGAGGAAGTCCTTTAAACTTTCATTAATATTTCGCCCCACAATCAATTCCCGTACCTGTACCGCGAAAACGCACTACTGCGGGCTGGTGAAAAAAGGAAAGTTTTCTTCGTCTTAAGAAGATTTTCTGGTGAAAGAATGGAGGAAAAAAAAAAAGAGAAATAAATAAGTGAAAGAGCGCAGCTTCGCAGAAATCTTTTGAATCTATCATAAGGCGCAGGCGTGACTGTCCGTGCCATCTGGTATATTAACAAAGGCCCTCCGACACGCCATTTTCACAAGTACGGAAGTAGTAGAGGTATTAACTTTTCCTGAGCGCCTGCAAAACTTGCGGCATCTTGTTTTGGGGAAGAAAGCGCGTGTTTCTCTAAAACTTCTTCTTTTTTCGTTTCTGAGTTTGTGTAATGAAAGAATTGTGTTCCTGAAAAAATATACCGCGAAGGGCGTTTTATAGCGTTATGGTATATTAAGTATTTATTGTCTGTCATTTGGAATGCCCATTTCACAAAGCAACGCAGCATTGTGGAAATTATCAATGTTGGCCGTGTTAGTAGAGATGGCGGTTAGTGCGAAAATAACCGATTTTCGGTTATTCAGGTTTTTTTCACCTCCGGTTTAACCTGGCGGTTATAACCGCTCAAAATAGCTGGTTTTTGAAATAACCGATTTTCGGGGGGGGGGGCTTAAAAAAAAAAAAACGCCATTTGTTTACAAATTTTTTTATTAATATTGTCTTTGCAGGAAATCAATCCATTAGCCAATATTTATCTATTCATAAAAACTCTTTCAGTAATCAACCAACCAACAGACACCTAAAGGAAGCGGTTGTCGTTGATTGGCCTAAGTTGATGAAATTCAAAGCTGCTTAACTTGGTAAATTTTAGTCTCATGGAACCTAAAATCGAGCCTATCTTCCGATCCGTTTTTTTTTTTATTTTTACCTGAATATTGTATTTAAAAAATAACAGGTTATAACCGGGACAAAAATATAACTGAAAAAACAGGTTAACCGAAACACAAAAAAACGGTTTTCGGTTAAAACCGGTAGGTTTTTTCCATCCCTACGTGTTAGCACTGTTTGAATCGTCACGTTATGAGATGCATCGTAGCAAAAACACAATGCACGTGTGTCTGCGTAATAGCTGTGTATTTTGATTGCATTTCATCCTTCGCTGAATATCTTAATTTTTAGGCTGGCAAGAGTGATGGGATCTCGAGATTCGCAACAAACCTCATTTCATTGAACCACGTATTAATATGTGGTCTATTATGAAAGAATTGTATTCCTCAAAAAATATACCGCGAAGGTCGCTTTATAGCGTTATGGTGTATTAAATATTTATTGTCGGTGATTTGAAATGCCCATTTCTCTTCACAAAGCAATTCAGCGTTGTGGAATTTCCAATGTTGGTCGTGTTAGTACCGTTTGAATCGTCACGTTATGAGAATAGGGTGCATCGTAGCAAAAACACAATGCACGTGTGTCTACGTAATAGCTGTGTATTTTGATTGCATTTCATCCTTCGCTGAATATCTTAATTTTTAGGCTGGCAAGAGTGATGGGATCTAGAGATTCGCAACAAACTTCATTTCATTGAACCACGCTCTAATATTTGGTCTATTATCTCCATGTTAGTAGCCGATGTGAAATTGACCCTGCGGTTATACTCGCTTCACTCACAAACATCTTTTGTTTGGCACGAGAGCACCCCAGCGTCGAAGATGTCATAGTGACCTCACAGTTGCACAGATTTTAACGAGATGTCTCACACGGGATGTCTCACATTTATTTCTCATCGTGTGGTTTATTTTAACTCATCGTCTCCTGACAAGTAGGAATTGGTGAGAGTATACCCCCTTCCATATCTTTTTAACTTTTTAAATGCCACTGGTTTCTAAAATTTTATATAGTTCTCATTTCCTTTTTATACATGCTTTTATAAATTCGCATCTATGTTTTGCACACCAATGAACAATTTTTATTATTAGTATTAACTTTACACAAGTGGTTTTTCCACTAACATCGTTTCCTTTCACACCCTTTGAACTCAATTTTAACCATATGCAGCCAAAAATGGATCTTGCGCCAGAAAAACTCACCCACCCAACCAACTTTAATTACTTTCTCGTATACGAAATATACAAAGAGAAGATATTGTAATCGTCAAAAAATTCGAACTCGAGATTTTGACGAATCTCTACGTTTTAGACCTCCTGAGTTCGAAAAACACAATTTTGGAATTATGTCTGTCTGTGTGTCTGGGAACACGATAACTCGAAATCTATCAGAGCTACGGAGATAAAATTTGGTATGTGATCTTTAAACATAATTTGTACGCTTCTGTCAAATTTTGGACAAAATCAGTCTACGGGAAGTCTGTCCGCGTTCATGTGAACACTATAACTCAAAAACTTGAATAAATAGTTTTTAGGAAGATATAAACCTATCTCTAAAAGATGGATCGCTGTAAATAAGTAGATGATAACGATACTTATTCGTGTAAATCCTTTGTGAAGTAAAATATTGACGATAAATAGTTGTCTAATGCATCTGAGTTACGTTACCATTGCGTCATGATTTTATCTAATGCTGTTTAGTTTCTATTTCAGTTCATTACGAAGGACTGATTATTCGTGATTTTCAGTTGTCAGCACAAAAAAAAGAGATGTTAACGATTCCCAGAACTTACATCTCACACTCTCTAAAGTAAGCTAATCTTCTACACTATTTTTTTAATTATTCATTCAATATTCATATTCTATTTTTTTAGCATTCAAAAGGTTAAGTAACTTAGAGAAACTATGTAGTAAAAATAAATTCAATTTTAATAGATTTTCCTAATTTATATTTCCGATGGACTTTTAGGACTGTTGAAATGCAGTCTCAAACATTCCTTCAGTAATTAACCAGCGGGAGTGGTCTCCCCTAAACTTTCTCGTATACTTTCCCAAGAAGGTGCTGTTTGGGCGGCCCCCCCCCCGTGTGGATAAAAAAATCCGAACCTACTTAATCCCAGAATCCAATTACTATCATGTTTTTCATTGTAGATTATAGTGATTGTAAAATATTTAGGTAAAGAATCAAATTCAAAGAGATGCGTACCGGTTAAAACCCACCTAGAACCCTTTCACTCTTGCCGGCTCGAGGACAAAATGACGTAATCCTTCCGCGTGCACAGAGATCGCTACCAGTACGCATGCGCATGGAGAAACGGATTAAAAAAATTGAATATACAATTTGAACGCCTTTTTTTAACCGATTGAAGCGAAATTTGGGCACAGATCTATAATTAATGTTAGCAACCGTCATACCAACTTTTATTTATCTAAGCGAAAGTGTTTATGAGATATAATTTTTACAAGTATGCTATTATACAGTCCGACAGACAGTCAACCCTTTGACGGATTTGGCCCAAACTTTTATACGGACCTACATTCCTGAAGATAAAACTGTGTACCAAATTGTATATATCTAGCTATTCAAGGTTTTGAGTTATAGTGTTCACATAAACGGGGACAGACAGACTTTCCGTAGACGGATTTTGTCCAAAATTTGATAGAAACCTTCAAATTATGTGTCAAGATCACATACCAAATTTCATCCCCGTAGCTCTAATATTTTTCGGATTATAGTGTTCACAGACAGACATAATTCCAAAATTGTGTTTTTCGGACTCAAGGAAGTCTAAAACGTGGAGATTCGTCAAAATCTCGAGTTCGAATTTTTTGACGATTACAATATTTTCTCTTTGTATTCTTCGTATACAAGAAAGTAAAAAGACTATAATGCAAACAGGTGTTCAAATTGGATATTCGATTTTTTTAATCCGATTCTCCATGCGCATGCGTACTGGTAGCAATCTCTGTGCACGTGGAAGGATTACGTCACTTTGTCCTTGAGCCGGCAAGAGTGGAAAATCGGTACGCATCTCTTTGAATTTGATTCATTACCAAGATATTTTACAGTCACTATAATCTTCTGATAGTCATTGGATTCTGTGTTACAGTAGGTTCGAATTTGTTTTTATCCACGCGGGGGGAGGGGAAACAGCACCTTTTTCGGGAAGTATACGAGAAAGTTTAGGGGAGACCATTCCCGCTGGTTTATTATATTTTGCTTAATACCCTTTTTATAAAATAATATCATTGAACCTCATTACTTTCTCTGATTTCAGTATAATTTTAGATTTTTCAAATAATATTAAAATTAATTTTCACTCTTGATGAATAGATTTGCTTTTCAGACGTGTCTCTTATAACTATTATGAAATAACTTACAATTACCATAGTAAAAAGGAAGAAAATTATTGTGTCGTAAAAAGTACTGAAAGATTAGCCGGCCATTCACTCACAGATAAACTGGATATTTTGGAACGCGAGAAGGGAATAGCCATAAAAATCTATGGAAATCAGCCAAATGACTTGTGGTGATTGGAATTCCGACAGGACTGAAATCGGAGCGGAAAACGCCGGAGTTTAAAGTCTCTCTTCAGAGGGACCCTGAAAGAGGCTAGCGAAAAGAACAATGAATTGCATAGATTGAAGCCTGGCTTTGAGGGTAGCATAAATTAAAATCTGCCGACTGGGGAAAATCGAAGAGCGACTGACAAGCAGCTGTAGAGAGGGAAAGAAGATACCTCCCCCCCCCACCTTCGCTCCGGGTTTAGTGTCCTTTTAAAATATGTGAATTGTGTGCCTGTATTTTTCGATTAAAATGGGTGGAAAAAACCGGGCTTAGGATAAATGGCATGGCTGTCCTTCAAGTGAATGGCTGGCTTAAAGGAGTGGCGAAATAAGATATGCAAGAAAGCAATTTTATAACTAAGAAGAACAACGGCAGTAGCTCAGTCATCATATATATTAACCATAAATATTAACCAGCGGAGGATGGTCTCCCCTAAACATTCTCGTATACTCCTAACACATATGGAGAAAAAATAAGCTAAAAGGCAGTAAAACGAACAAGAACCCCTAACGCAGGGGAGAAGAAAAGCTTGGGAATCGGAAGCTTGGAGGCGAGAGGCGTGGGTAGAAGTGAGAAGGATTAGCGCAAGTGAATCGCGCAATTACGCAATAACGGCCTCGCGTCATTGTGTGATGAGAAAAGACAAATAGGCGATTTGAACACCTTTTTTTCGACCGATTGAAACGAAAATTGGGCACGGATCTACAATTAATGTTAGCAGGCCTCATACCAATTTTTATTTATCAAAGCCGTAGGGTTTACGCGTTATAGTGTTTAGAAGTATGCGAATATACAGACCGACAGACAGTCAACCCTTTGACGGATTGGCCCAAAATTCGATACGGACCTACATTTCTGCTAATAAAACTGTGTACCAAATTTTATCCATCTAGCTATTCAAATGTTTGAGTTATTGTTCACAAGAACGCGGACAGACAGACAGACTTCCCGTTGACGGATTTTGTCCAAAATTTGATAGAAACCTGCAAATGATGTGTAAGGATCACATACCAAATTTCATCCCTTTATTTCTAATAGTTTTCGAGTTATCGTGTTCACAGACACACACAGACATACAGACACACAGACAGACATAATTCCAAAATTGTGTTTTTCGGACTCAGGGAGGTCTAAAGCGTGGAGATTCGTCAAAATCTCGAGTTCGAATTTTTCGACGATTACAATACTTTCTCTTTGTATACTTCGTATACGAGAAAGTAAAAATGGGTCTCACTGCTCAAAGAACGCAATAGTTTTGGTTAATTTACTTCGATCGTAAATACTTTTCAGGGAATATTGTAACTTTGCCTTTCAAAGAAGGCTGTAGGAAACAAGATGAGATTCTTTTTCAAGGCTTTTAAAAGATAAAAAAATATTTCCCGCATTGAATGAAACATGCATTAATTACGTCAATTCATTTGACGTCAGCAGTTCAATGAAAATTCCCCTTTCATATACGATCTTTCTTTATTAAAAAAGGATAAAACCAAACTCGACTTAAAAGAAACAAAATAAATAGAATGAAGGAAATATAAATAAAAAGTTCTCTTCCGATTTAATAAACAAGAAACGATCTCGGTTACTCTTTATGCATTGTGAGTTGAATAATTTCATTTCTTTTTGCAATCCAGAAAGCCCCTCCAATCTTCCCCCATCCCCTCTATTCATTACTTCGGAGAATGGAATCCGAGTTGATAAGAAAACCGGTTCTGAGATAGGAGAAGCAGGGAGAAGTCGCCTGGCCGTCTTGGGTCCATGAATCCTTCTTTGGAGCAGACCCACAAGAAAGACTGGCGCATTTGATTATTCGAATGCCATGCATTTATAAATTCAGTCGGGATATCCAATCTTTTATTTTACGGGCATCTTCAGAAGAAATGAAGTCTTTGCAGTTCACTAAGATTTTAGTCTGAGGAAAAAAAAGTCTTTTACGTTAGTAGTTTCTTTTATTATCAAACCATTTTTACTTTCTCGTATACGAAGTATACAAAGAGAAAGTATTGTAATCGTCAAAAAATTCGAACTCGAGATTTTGACGAATCTCCACGTTTTAGACCTCCCCGAGTACGAACAACACAATTTTGGAATTATGTCTGTCTGTCTGTGAACACGATGACTCGAAAACTATTAGAGCTGCAGGGATCAAATTTGGTATGTGGTCTTTACAAATGATTTGTAGGTTTGTATCAAATTTTGGACAAAATCCGTCTACAGGAAGTCTGTCTGTCTGTCAGCGTTCATGTGAACACTATTACTCAAAAACTTGAATAGCTAGATGGATCATTGTGGGCGTCTTTTTGTTTGTTTGTTTGTTTCATTTTGTTGAATTCCTGATTCCACGGGCAACGCCGTGCGCGTACTGTTAGTGCTAAATAAAAAACAGTTATTACAAAATACAAACATCATACATATGTGTATTCATTTTTATTCCATTTAAACTTTAAAGATATATTTACGAAAATTCAAGAAAAATGTCTTCATTCACGACGTCATCAGTGTTTTCAGTCAAATATGCCTGCAGCATTGCAGCCGCAGCAAGAAATGGAACTGCACACAGAACTTTTACTTTTGAACCAACTTTAAAAGAACAAAAAAATTTTTACAGTGCATGAAAATTCTACAATTAATAAAAAAACTGCAAAGTTGTTGAAAAAATGAGATGTTATCGAAAAACCAGCGGGGGTACGCCGTTCCCTCGCGTACCCCCTCCACTACACCCCTGTTTAATAGCCTTTGGTATGCATCGAGTTTCGTCATTTAACCTTATGAGTAAATGAATTAAGGTCTGTCAATTACGATTGCTTATTCTTTAACTTGCAAGATGGGGGTAAATGAAGAACATTTGAAACTGTGTAAGGTGCACTTAGAGCTTTCAGAAATGTTGTTAAAAAGTCATGTTTCAGGCTGTGAATAACGTATTCTTTTTTTTTCTTTTGTCATTATCTTAATAATTTTTAATTTAAATTTTTCTATGACATTTCGTATATTGAGATTTAAAATTCGGAACAAAAATGTATGCAATCTATGATTTATACGCCATGTAATATGTTGTCGTTCGTCTCACTGTCGTAGCGAATTGGATTTTAGAGAATTTTAAAATCCGAAATTTTACATTTTGAAATCGCAAGTTTGTCTGTAAACCAACGAATACAATTTGAGTTTGGAGATTTCTTTATTAGGGAAGTTGACTGTTAAGCCTACTGCTGTAAATGGCTGTCAACACTTCCCTGAATTTCCACTAAGGGGTCCCCCGTGCACTAATTTATGAAACCTCCGCACGTACATCACGATAAGCTTCAGAGCATGATCCCTTCCAGGCCCATCTCGCTTTTATCCCCTCTGCCCGCCATTATTGATGGTCCATAATCTTGTCATAAAAGTGGCCGGCCTATCGCCGAAGAAAGCACTAAGCCTAAAGAAGTAGAAGACGAACTCTCCGGGCAGGATAATGTGATATACCCAAAGGAACGTGCATTAATATACCCTTGAATGTCAGCCCATATTGCCATTTAAATGAAGAATGTGTGCGGACATTTTGCTTCTTTGGTGATGAGCATAGGAAAAAATTCAACGAAAGCTGAACTTTATTGTGGTTTCTTCAGCCTCTCTAAGCGCAAAATATACAGGGCTTTCACTTTGGACAAGTTTATTTCATTGTTTTGCACTCTGACCGTAACATTTTTTTTCATTGTGAGGAAAATAAGTTTTCAAGTTTCGGTTCATCAAGTAAATTAGTTCGCGTTAACCAAAAAACATATATAAAATTATTCATCGATTCTTAAATGATGTTTATTTAGGCATTAATGTTACAATAAACAGAATTCCGTATTAAAACTTCCATCTTCTGTATATATGGCTGAAAACAAACCTTAGAAGTTCAAAATATATTTACAAATACAAAGGCATGTTATTTATATATACAAGGCATGTTATTTGGCTTATTTACAAAAACAAGGCAAATACAATTCTGCTATTGATTTATTTTCAAGCAGAAAACATGGTATTTGAAATGATAGTTTAAAGAACAAATGGCACATACAGAATGGTTATACATATTGCATGTCACCAGACTTTAACCAGCGGGAATGATCTTCCCCTAAACTTTCTTGTATACTCCCTAACATATGTAGAGAAAAAAATAAGTAAAAAGGCACTAAAACGAACAAGCGTACCTAAAGCAGTGGAACAGTGGCAGTTAGCCAAAATCAGTCGGATCTTTTTTTGCGTCGTAGAATATTGAAGACAGCGAAAATGCGAATTGAACGCCTTTTTTTAAACCGATTGACACAAAAATTGGACACAAACCTACAATTAAGGTTAGAAGGCCACATTCGAAGTTTTATTTATCTAAGTAATTTTCTTAAGAAGTTATTGCGATCAAAAGTATGCGATTATACAAACCGAGAGACAGTCAACCCTTTGACGGATTTGGCCTAAACTTTTATACGGACATACCTTCCTGATGATAAAACTGTGTTCCAAATTTTATCCATCTAACTATTCAAGATTTTGAGTTATAGTGTCCACATGAACGCTGACAGACAGACAGACTACCTGTAGACGGATTTTGTCCAAAATTTGATAGAAACCTACAAATTATGTGTAAAGACCACATACCAAATTTGATCCGTGCAGCTTTAGTAGTTTTTTAATTACAGTAAAACCTGTACTAAACGGAATCTAAAGGGACCAGAAAAAATTTCCGTTTTAGACAGGATTCCGTTTCATACAGGGTTTCATTAACATACGATGTTTTCAAATGTATACATTATTTAAATTAAATCAAGTGTAATAAAAAATATTATCTAAGATTAACAAAATACCATAAAAATATAATATTGCAATAATTACATTTTAATAAGTGTCACATTTTAAAATTACACAATAACAATAAAAATTTTGGAAGCATATAAAATTTATATGTTTATAAGCATTTTATTTTAATAATATTGTTTTTGGTCACTAAATAGAAATAAATATCATAGCAATTACTTACTCTAAAAAAATGATTATCTTTACTCAAAATCTGCAAATTATAGGAAAATAAGCTTATTTGCTAAATTTACATTTTAAAACAATCCAGCATTGTTTTCTGTACATATCTTTTATTAACAATTCTTCGTTCCGTTAATATTCTCGTATTCTTCAAAAGTTCAAGCATTTCAGCATCTCCCTGACATAAGGCAAACTTTTCAAGTTCAGATACTGTATCTAAAAAGGATCCACATGATTTAATGGGGAGTTGTTCTTTACAGGAAATGTTTTCATTTAGATTACACTCCTCATCATCACTGCTGTCTTTATTCGTATGCCTTTAAATTATATCATTCACATTATCAATAGGAACCTCTGTTAAAGTATCATCGTCAATTGATATGAATTCTTTCGCACTCATATCGGAAACTTTACCCTTGTTCAACAAAATCTGCAGATTATTTGCATCTATATCTTCGGCTGATGAATAATTTTCGATGCAAACATTTTCAGGTAAAATTCGACTCAACAAAACATTTTTGAATTGTGTGTTTGCTTATTTCTTTCCAAGATTTCGATAACCACATCACTGCGTCAAGAACTGTTACAGATTTTATCATATCACTTGCATTTGATGCTGTTTTCATATTAGCTAGTAAAGATTTCGTCAGAAATTTTCGATAATTTACTTTGACATAAAAAATAATTTCTTGATCCATAGGTTGAGTAACGCTGGTTGTATTTGGGGAAACCAAGCCAATTTTGTGTTTGAAAGTTCTATGTGAGGGTGGCAAGTGGAATTATCTAAAACCAACAAAATATGCCTTCTTTCTTTTTTCATTTTTGCATTAAGAGTTTTTAACCATTCTTCCATTATTGCAGCAGTCATCCACGCCTTTTTGTTCAATTTTCATATTACAGGAAGTTCTTGTACGTCCAGATTTTTAAAGCACCGAGGCTTTGCAGCCTTGCCAATTACCAACAATTTTTAGAAATGGACCGAATTTTTGTCCGTTAGAACAGATTTTCTAACAATGAAATATTATTAATTGTTCTTAGAAATTCTGTCCGTTTCCGCGTTAGACAGCTTCCGTTTTAAGGAGGGGGTGAACTGTGGAACTTCCTATATTTTTGGACGGGACCAAATATTTTTTCCGCTTAATTGCGTTTCTTACAGTGTCCGTTTTAAACAGGTTTTACTGTATCGTGTTCACAGTCACACAGACAGACATAACTCCAAAATTGTGTTTTTCGGACTCGGGGAGCTCTAAAACGTGGAGATTCGTCAAAATCTGGGGTTCGAATTTTTTGACGATTACGATACTTTCTCTTTGTATACTTCGTATACGAGAAAGTAAAAAGATAAGGAAATTTGTTAGTTAGTATCCTGAGATTATTTTTAATACAGCTTACACAAAATAATACATGCAAACTCTCTAAAGCTAGAACTAATATTTTAGGATCTCTTTCCAAAAGGATATAAGTTTCGTTTTTTGCACTATGGAAATAGCTGTTTTGTGATGAAGATTATTGTTCCGATTGCTTCTGCCCACGCGTAAATGCAACAAATAATTGCTGACTGGTAGGTAATCGAAATGTCATTTTCCACTATATTGAAGAGTGATTATTTATGATGGATATACCTTTGCTGCTCAATGTCAATGTACAATATTATACGATATTGTGCAATATTCTCACTCTTATGCAATGTTGTGCATCTTGTGTTGTTTGACCGTGCAGCTGAAAGGAAAACAATAGAAATTCCTCACAAGAAAAAAAACCGCCAGAACTCTCTACAGAAGAATGCAACCTCCAACTAATTGGAATTCACCTTGCCTCGTTCGTTCATCACAATTCGTCTTCGGCAGACGCATCTTGTACATTCGAGAAGTATTATGCCGTCTTCACGCCAGTTTGGCGACATTTCACCAACATTCCTTATTAAAGTGCCTCATCAGCGATTCATTATCAAATTGAAGAATTAAAGAGACAATAAGGAAATACAACTTCATTTACGTAATAAATCTATAAAGTAATCATAAAAATGTATCAGTAATAAAAGTTCTCTTCTGAATTTGGCATTAAAATGGAGAGAAAATCAAAACTGCATCATTAACGTTGGTTGATGTCATGTGTGCATGTCTAGATCCAGTGCCAAACCGCGTCGTCGGAACAATAGTTGGCGAGATGTCTTCTCAAGTTTTTGCTGCCATTGTTTCCACGGCTTTTTCTTGCCTTTTCCTTTGTACCGATTCGAGAAGTAGATATCTTTTTCCTGCTTGCATCTAAGTGGCTCGTTTATTTTCACGACTCTCTCTCCAATAGACCAAGTAATGCAGTTTACAGGCTGGTGTCTTTTATCTTGCCTTTATTGACTCCGCGGCTGGCATGGGGAGACAGTTCGTTTGGAAACCGTACATAACTAAATGCTTGGTTTGTTTTTAATAGGTCTGCTGGTGTTGTTTGTCGCAATTCGCTAAAAAGCTAGTTTTCTTCTTTCTTTTTTGCTTGCAATTGTAACTGATTTTGCTAAAGGGAATGCAGGCTGTCTTTTGGAATATTTGGGATTTCTGGTAGAAATGGAAGTGAATTTAGCGTTGTTTTCCTGCAGTTTTATGTATAGTTTGGGTACTCTTTATATTTCATGTATAATTATTTCGTTGATTCAATGCTAATAAAGGAAGAACCAATATCCATTTCGGAATTCTAAATTGATTTGATTTTATAAGAACTACAGTGACACTATTGATTCAGTTGGCAGATGATTATTACGAAATAAATATTTCTAAAAAATTTTTAAAGAATATTTACATATAAATGCATATTTTGGTTACAAATTGTAACTAAATACTTTTTTATTCATAAAATATTGAAATAACTTTCACGTTTATCACTAAAATGCACTTTGAAATAAACGTTTTTTTTAAAAAATGGGATGATTTCTGGCCTATAAAGAATGATTTATAGAATTCAGTGCAGCAGACGTTAAACCTGGAGTTTACGGTGTTCACCTGTTTCTCGCCAATTTTTCTTGGCGCAATATCATTTGCCGTCGCCAAATACTGTTTTGGATGTGCAGTGCATTTTCTATTGCTTTCCTGCGCATGCGTCACCTGAAAAGGAGAGATTGATTACGCAATGCCTGC
>BGPR01011115.1:0-49841 GCA_013235015.1 Araneus ventricosus
AAGTTCTTCTAGTTGGTATATTTGTTTTGCATTATTTTAAGAATGTTTTTTTTATAGTTTTGATAATTAACTAGAGAGTTAATTTTTTTTTCTTGTCTGCTTAACCATTGAACAGAAAGTTTACTAATGTGACCCTTCAATGTAAACTTGGAGACTGTTAAGATTCCTAATCTTAACTGATTAATCTATTTTTAAATGTTGGCCTATTTTATGAGCATAGGAATTGGAACAGGAACAATTTTTATTTGTTAAAATCCTTTGTATAAATTTTTATTTGTTTTTAAAAAACTATATTGATAAATAATCCATCCTTGGCTAGATTGTGATGGAAATAATCTAGTTAAGGATTAATTAATTCATCTGGACTTGTACACTTGTTGCTAAATGTGGTCTCCCAATTTGACTTTTTGTAACCTCAACCAATTTGCCAACAAATTCTGGTGGCAGTACCTAAGATGATTGGAAAATTAACACTAAGCATTCCAACATTTTGCTGATACATTAAAACTGCAGTTGTAAATCTGTCATTTGACTGGTTGCAGTATGTTGTGTTAAGTAATATTTTTCTGAAAATTGCATTAGTATATTATGAGCATAATGTATAAAAAATATTTCATTTAATCAGTTGGCAAAATATATTTGGTAGATAATGCATATTTGAATTGATCCACTACAATATGAGCATAGAAAAAAAAAATTACCTGTGCTGCATCTTAAATCATATGAGTAAAAAGTGTTATATTAGGCATCTATTTAATTGAATAAAATAGTGCAGTAGGTTTTCTGTTTAAAAACAATAAAATGTATTGATACTGTTCTTTGTCAATATACTGCTTTATTTTTCACAGTGATATCTACTAGTTAATTGAGAATATGCATTTATTTGTTTTTCGTTGTTCGCATAAAAAAATTAGTTTTAAGAAGAGAGTAGTTTTTGCCTGAACGGTAATCTTTCAGTTTTAAATGCTGAAAAAATTAATATTGATAAATAAAGACCATATAAATTTATAGATTCAAGAAAATCATTATGTATAGATGAATAAAGAGCAAGATCAGTGTGTAATCTATTATGTGTATAGTAATCAGTTGCGAGTTAATTCCCCCCCCCCTTTAAAATCATAGTTTTGCATATTGGGTTTTTAAACTTATCTTTTTTTGGCTGTTACAACTTTTATTGAAACTCTATATTCTGTGATCTTAAAAAATGTATTCTTTTTAATTTCAGGGATCTTTTGGTGCATTACAAAAAATCTGTGAAGATTCAGCTGAATACTTGGATTCAGATGCATTGAATAGACCTTTAAATGTCCTTATACCAAAGTTCTTGCAGTTTTTTCGGCATAGCAGTCCTAAAATTCGTTCGCATGCCATTGCTTGTGTCAATCAGTTTATTATAAATAGAACAACAGTTTTAATGTTACATATAGACTCATTTTTAGAGGTAAGTTTTGGTACAGTAAATTATTCTCATTATTTATTTTGTATATATTTTATTTGTTATTAAGGTTGTTTACCTGAAACTATTTCTAAAGTTTATGCCAAAACTTTTTTTAGAATTTGTTTCATTTGGCATCGGATGAAGATCCGGAAGTGCGTAAAAATGTTTGCCGGGCACTTGTGATGCTTTTAGAAGTTCGAATGGATCGTTTGATTCCTCATATGCATCATATTATAGAGGTAGTATATAATTCTTTAAATTGGTTATTTTAATTTTATTCTTTGAGATTTTGTATATTATTTAATTGAAGCATTATGTTCCACTGTGTATATGCTTATAAGTAGATCTGAGAAAAGATTTTCGTGCCTAAAATATTTATAACTAAAGTTGTAAAAGGAAACTGAATTGTGATGGATCCATTATGATTTATTTCATATTAATTTAAAGATTTATTTTTCTTGTAAATGTGTAAATATTTGCAAGCAAAGGATAATTTTAATTTGCAATTAGTTTCTGTTTTATCTTTTACTCCACATTGTTTGTTTGAATTTAATTTTAAATCATTCTGTCAAAGGAAAGCATTGATATTTTTACAGTGATTAAAGATTTATGAAGATAAGATTTTTTTTTTGTTAGGCAGAAAATTAAAGGGGCTTAGTTGATTTCTTTTTATTTGAAATGATTTTTTAATCAGTTATTTTCAGTAACAGTTGAGTTTGATTTATTTTTTAAAAAGATGAAATGAAATTTTGTAACGTGAAATAATAGCTGTTCCAATCAAGAAATTGGATTTTAGTTAAAATTCAAACAGCAGCTTAATTGCAGTTTGAATTTTTTCATGCCTTTCATTTTTCATGCTCAAATGCCTTTTAGATAAATCGACAATTGATGGAAAGCAATGGGGGTTGTAGCTCTTTATAAATTGAAACTAGAAAATATGACGGGTGCAAATTGCCTCTTCGAGAGATTTCCTGTCAAATTTGACGCGTTTAAATAGATATATGTACGAGAAAAATGTTTAACATTGATTGAAAACAAATAAAATAAACATGTTTTATGACAGGAAATATTTTTTTATTTACATATTATTTACACTTCTTACAAAGCACTTCTCTGCTTGTCAAAAAATATTATCAAATTATATCATCACAATTGCAATAAATAATCAGATGCATCGTGGCATCCAAACTATATCACGTGCATGATATACCACTGACATGATTTACTACTTTCTATTAAAAAAAGAAATTAATTTGAAATATATGATTAATATAATTTAAAATTTCTTGGGAACTACTGATCATAGCAAGATAAAGTTTATATTAATCAATAGCAAATTTTATTTCACTATTTTGGAGCTATTAAATTTGAACTTAGAACAACAATTAATTTTTTTAAATTACTGTAATTTAGTTGTCTAACAATGAAATAATGCTGTTTAATGTCTTGCAGCGTTATGGCGTGAATTTTATTGTTGGTGACGTCAGAGAGTTACTGGATCAGTGAGAGATGGATTTTGTCTATTATATTAGTAATAGTCATTTTAGTAATTTTTTTAAGATAACGTATCAATTATTCATGATTGAAACAGGGTGCATGAACTCGAAGGTTTCTGGGGCAAAGTAGCTTAGCACGCTAAAACTTCATTAAAACTTGGATATTAGTTTGAGTGATAATACATTTAATTACAATTAAATAATGGCCTTATAATGGAAAAATAATGATATGGTTATTTAAGCATAGCATTGCGGGTACTTGACATTTTTATGAGTCAATATTTTAAGGTGGAACTTTGGGTGCTGGTGAAAAGGAATATAGGCATAAATAAATTATCCCTGCCCTGATTCTCTTCTATACAGTTGAGCATGATCCACAAAAATATGAGGGGGGAAATCTGTATTCTTGGCATTTTTTTCAGCCACTTTGTAGTGACCGTTTTGAGCAGATGTCTCGGTGTTAACTGTGTTAGTAGATTCAAAAGGTTTTTATCTCCACTAATCTATTGTCCATTTTAATGATTAAATGAAATAAGAATAATTTACTGTTTCTTTTTTAATGGAATTTGGATTGTAAAAAATAATTGCAATAAATGTTTACTGAATATTATTCATTTTAGTATATGTTGATGAGAACACAAGATCCCGATGAAGGAGTAGCTTTAGAGGCATGTGAATTCTGGCTGTCTTTAGCTGATGAGCCCATATGTAAGGAAGCTTTGGCACCTCATCTACCAAGACTCATTCCTACGTTAGTCAGAGGGATGAAATATTCCGAGCTTGATATAATTCTGTTGAAGGTGAGCGAGTTGTGAAGGGTTTTTTTGTTATTATTTTTGAGTTTATTTATATGGATTTGAGTAGTTACTTTGAGTGTGTGCTATTTTATTGTAGGTGGATGTGGAACAGGATGATATGATTCCAGATCGAGAAGAAGATATTCGACCTCGATTTCATAAGTCTAAAACCCACAGTCAAAAGCATATGGACGATAATACAGAGGTAAGCTATGTTAAAATATAAGAAAGTTCTGCATATTTATGTTGTACTTATATTTAGGGTGAATGCTTTAACTTAATTTTATTTTTATTGCAGAATGACACAGAATCAGATGATGGTCTTGATGATGATTCATCATTGTCCGACTGGAATCTAAGTAAGTTTTATTACATTTTGAGCATATGCATGTTATAAATCCTTTTTGACCATGCTTTTTAAACTGTAATATCTGCAACTTCCATTGTCTTAGCTTAATTAGCTGTTCTAATAAGTTTCTTATCGAATTACATTCCTAATTTTGAGTATTCCCATTTTAGGAGTTATAAACACTGCAATCATTAATATAGTATGTCCTTTCTATGATTTGACACTCGCCATTGATCTGTGCCACTTGACATGCATTTTCAAAATGGTCATGGGGTGGAACCATCTAAAATACCTTTTTAAAAATATTAATATCATTCATCGATTTTAAAAACTATTTAAAGCAAGATCTTGGTGTTTTCAAAATGACTGCAGTCTTAAAAAATGATTACTCTTACGTATATCTTAAATTCAGGTATATAAATTTGCAGCTGATTAAATTAAAAGTTTTTTTTAAAAAACTGAATACGTAATTGATCCATAATTTGTTTCTTGTATTTTCGGTTTTTGTAACAGGATGTTAGATGCTCAGTTTTAAATCAGTGTGCTCGCATACCCTGCGTATACATAGTGTTTATCAAGGTATTAATGAAATGATTTTCTCTGGATTTTATTTTTTTACAACTTTCTTTTTTTGGGGGGGGGGAGATTTATGGATTTGCAGATTTACTCCATATGAAATGATTTCAGTTGCATAAAGAAATTTTACATGTAAAAATATAACTCGTGTTGCTGTCTGACCAAATTTATTTTGGAGGCAATTGTAGCGAGGACCTAAAAACAGACAATTATTTTACACAGTATTGGGATTCTCAATTTTTAAGAAGAGCTAAACTTACCGGGAGTTAAAATTCAATACAGAATTTTATGTTGAGTTCTAAAAAATGTTTTGAAATAACTAGGTAATCGCATTGGTAAGAAGTGGGCAGATGCTTTTTCTTTTATACTGCCAAAACCATATTTTTGGTATTAATATTGAAATCAAGCGTGTTTTGTGAAGGGGAAGTTGAGTTAAAAAAAAAAAAATCCTGCTTTTAAATTTTAAACTTTTCTTGTTTAGCTTCATTTTGAATTTAGAGAATTTTAATTATATTGTTCAGGCAGAAGTCACTAAGTCCACAAGAACTTTTTGAAGGACTACTGCAGTTAATTAGAATTTGCAATTATTTTGTGATAGAAACTTGTTATACAAACACCAGTAAATCAATCATAGAAGCGAGAAATCTGTCAAATGGTTTTTATTATTAATAAAAATTAATCAAGTTTAAACTGACTGCATTTCGAAACTGTAATTTTGGACTTGTTGACTTTTACCTGAACAACGACAATATAACAAAGTTTCTCTTTTTGCTAAGCTGGTTTGAAGTTTTGTGAATTTTTGGAGCAATTTTATTCTTAAAAAATATATGAAATTCAATTAGAGCCTTGTGTAGCAAATTTATTTCTGTATATGTGTAGTATTATTGGAAACTTAAACACATGGAGTTAAACTAAGGGAATTTGTATATTATAAAAGCATTAGGGTTCCCATTTTGCAAATTAAATGTTTTAATATACTATTTTTCCAATCTAATGGGTTTTTTGTTCTGATTTTTATTTTGTTGATATAATGACAATAATTACCTTTTTTTTTTTCTAGGAAAGTGCTCTGCTGCAGCTTTAGATGTCCTTGCCAGTGTTTTTCATGAGGAGCTCTTACCTGTCTTGCTTCCAATCTTACGGGAGACCTTGTTTCATCAAGATTGGGAGATAAAAGAATCGGGCATATTAGCTCTAGGTGCTATTGCTGAAGGTATGTATGGTGAAATTTATCAAGAAACTGAAAATTAAGTTTTAAATTTGTTTGTTTTCAGATTCACCAGCAATTTTTATAAATATTTCTTCTTTTTTTATATCATTTTTCTTTCATACAATACATTGTACTTCGGAAATCTTCAAGGCATATTTTTTTTCTAATTAAGTTGTTTTTAATAATGATATGTATGTATGTAAAACTTATGTATATAAACTTCACTCTTGATTAAATTCTAGAAAACTATGCCTTTATGGTAACTATAGCTTTAAAGAACTAAATAAGTTCAGAAGTTTTAGATTGTATTAAAAATAAAATTTATTGTTATATTGAGACTAATAAATAAAATCTGAGATTTGATCTAGAAATTTTTTTATGTACAGTAATAACTTGCAATGAACTCGGGAGTTACATAATTCGTGATTTTCCCCTCCTGCTTTAAATGCTTTCCATTTTAGAATATAATATATTTAAAAAATTTAGAAATAGAAACAGTTAACAAAAATAAGAAAATTGATCCATTCCCTTTCAATAAACAGGGCCAGGAACTGATCATGTTGGTCGTGTAATAAAAGTTTCTGAATTTTGCCAGGCAAATTATATTTAGAAGTTGATAGTATGTATTGATGTCTATGAGCTGTTCGACTTGTGTAGCAAAGTGTTGACAGTTGATTTACTTATAGATGTGTCAGCAGATTGTTTCTATAGAAGTGGAAACCTCAGATCCACATCTACCAGATAAGTAAATGACAGTTGCAAGATTGACAAATCTTTTTTCCACCTGAAAAAAGATTACAAATTTTAGAGGCAGCATATATATAATGTATAATCTTGCTACAAGGCAAGGATTTAAAAGGGGGGGGGGGGGGAGTGTTAGATTGCTATCAAGAAACTTTATGTAAGAAAAAGTTATCAGATGAAGGTTTCATAATACTAAGCTTTCTCGATTTCAAAATATTTCCATTTTTACTTTCTTTTATACGAAGTATACAAAGATAAAGTATTGTAATCGTCAAAAAATTTGAACTCGAGATTTTGATGAATCTCCACGTTTTAGACCTCCCCGAGTCCGAAAAACAAAATTTTGGAACTGTGTGTCTGTAAAAACGACAACACTAAAACTATTAGAACTACAGGGATGACATTTGGTATGTAGTTTCTACACAAGATTGGTAGATTTCTATCAAATGTTATATGAAATCTGTACAGGCTGGTCTGTATTCATGTGACTTAAATAGCTGGATGGATAAATTTTGCTACACAGTTTTATCAAGAATGTAGGTCCCTATCAAATTTGGGACCAAATAAGTCCATGGGCTGACTGTCTTGGTCTGTATAATCGCATGCTTGTGAGCATTCTAATTCATGTACACAATGACTTAAATGAAATTTTGTATGTTGTCTTCTAACCTTAATTGAAGATCTGCATCCAATTTTGGTTTCAATCGGTTGATAAAAGGACTTTCAAATTGCATATTCAGTTTCCTCACCCTTCTATGCCACAAAAAAGGCCCGACTGCTTTGCATGTTCCCCCCAATCTTTGTTAGGGAATGCAGGCATGAAAGACTTCCGCTTTTAAGCGGAAATCCGCTTTTTTGAATGTCTTTCAGGCTGTTTCTGAGATCGATGCAAAACTGTCGAGAAATCATTACCGAAAAATGTGTGTGTGTGTGGGGGGGGAGAAGCTATGTCTGAATCTGAAACGAATGCCATTTTTTCTCCGTCACAAAGTAAACAGATGCATTCTCTGGGGTTTACGCGCCGTATCTATAACCTCAAGTGATTGGCAGACAGCGTAATGTAGGAAGGAGGAACTTCTCCCGTATAGCCGAATGATGACCGCTCTACGAGTAGGCCACGCCTTGCTGTTGAAATCGTACGTCAGTGAGCTGCTATCGCCGATGTTAAATGCTAACGGTTGTTATGCAAAGAACTTCTACTACTACTATCATTTGTCTTGTGTTGGGCGGATCGCATGTGAGATGCTGTATGTTTAGTGTTACGTTCGTCAATTGTAAAGATCAGCGTTTGTGAGTGTGACCGAGAACCAAAATGGAGATTAACTTAAACGATGAACATAAAGTTCGTTCCCTAGATGCGAACGAAAAAAATAAATTTAAATTCGAGTGGTTGAATAAATCGATGAAAATTAAACTGCCGGTGAAAGGTAGCGATACGAACGTGGAAGAGATAGCAGTAAAAGTAGGAGATTCAATCAAGAAGATCGAAATAAGTGGAACTGTAAATTGCCAGCTTTGCTCTGATTTATAACCAAGTATTCTAAGCTTGAGAGATTTCATATTTATGTCCTTAATTTAATGCTTTTTAAAGAAAGTATAGCAATTATTAAACAATCTTTAAGTTGCTGAACTCAAACATTATTCAAAATAAGTTAGTATACATACATGAAGATTGTATGTTGGAATTTTTAACAACAGGTCATAAACCTAAAATTATTAACATACATGAGATGAAGAAATCATTTCTTATATTTTAAATACAGAATACAACAGCTGTTCTAGAATAGATGTTGAAGTAGCACCAAAAAATTTCAGTATCTAAAGGAATTTATTCAATGCACAATTTTTCAAAATTCTCAAAACATAAAATTGTATAATATGTCAAGTTCTTTTGATTATTTTCAGAGTTCAACAAATAGAGAACAATTTTAACTGTAATGTTTAATGTACTTGTTGCTAATTTATTGAAATATTAATTTCTTTGAAAATTAAATATAATTAAATTGTATATCTTTGTGAGGCAAAATCATTTGTATTTTAAATTGTAATCTAATGACTTGTTGCAAGCATAATAGGCCATGTTTACTAAGGTAATTTTAGAGATTTGCAAAATGATCTGTATTATACAAAAATCTATAAACCACACAACCTCTGGTTCCAAGTTATGCGTTACAAAGAACTTCTACTGCATATGATAATATATATTCTTATGCGCTTTTGTCATTTTTTTCCTCCCTTAAATAAACTGCTTCATTTTTAAAAAGTATGCAATTTTGTTATGATACTATCTGTTGTTCAACTTTGAGAAAATAGAAGGAACTTTGAACCTTCTTGTATGGTATTTAAAAATCAAAATTCTGTTCAAATGGAGAAAAAATAGTAAATAAAATTTTATATATACTACTTTTAATTGCTTTTTCTATATGTATTTTAAGTAGTAACATCTTGTGCCTTTGCGTTTATATATATATCGATTTTGTGGTGAATTTTGTATTCGCGTAGAGTTCAGCTTTTTTGAACAGCTTGCACTTTCATGCCTGGGAATGACGCGTGTTAGTGCCACTTGGCGTCTCTTTTCTCACCCATGTTAGGATGTATACAAAAAAGTTTAGGGAAGACCACTCTCGCTGCTTTCTGTTACTTTTATTTTAATATGAACTATTTTCTTTATGTTTGAAAATTACATTCTTTATTGTATACTTTTTGAAAATTACATTCTTTATTGTATACTTTTCTCTAAAGAACTGCTTTTCTAGCTGTTTTAAAACTTGCTTGTATTTATGTGCAAAGTTACATCCTGGCTTACACACTTGCGATATTTCTTCTTATATAATAGGTATTTGCCTATTGCGTAACTTCGGAGTATTTCTGCATTTTGAATTTTACTTTTTTAAAAAAAATTTTAGTGGAAGAATTTTATGAATGTTTTATGTTTTGAATATCTTAATATTTATTTTGCCCACTCTAATATATTTTCAGGTTGTATGACTGGTATGATACCACATTTACCCGAGTTAATACCATATCTTATATCATGTTTATCTGATAAGAAAGCTCTAGTTCGCTCAATAACATGCTGGACACTAAGTCGGTATTCTCATTGGGTGGTTGGACAACCACATGGTTCCTATCTGAAGCCCTTGATGACAGAGGTAAAAAGCTGAACATATAGATCATTTTATTATTTGAATTTGAAATGTGACAGCTATTAATCCATTTACAATCGAGTATCCAAAATCAAAATATAAAATTTAGTTTGAAAAATTCTTATTGTCTTGTTAAGAGATGGCAGTCTAAAGATTGAGATTTAAATGTTACAAATCTATAAAACTGTTTGCATGATTTATTTGGCAACTGTGTATATTATTGTCTGTGTATAAGAACTGAACTGTTTAGCAGAAAACAAATATCTACTTTTTTCACCATTTTCACTAGTAATTTTTTTAATCAAATAAGAAATTTCTGTTGATTTGAAGAAAATTTTTTAAGTTTTAAAATTAATTGGTCTCAAAGCTTGAAATAAATTTCAAAGAGAATGGCCATGGAGATTTTTATGGTGTTAAATTTTATAACTTGCAACTAGGCAGATGCCTTATAGTTTATCACCATGAAAATAAGACTATCTTGTATTTATTTTAGTTTTAAAAAAAAAATTCCTTGGAGTTTTTCTTAGTTTATCGTTTTTAACTCTTAATTTATTTACATAAGGTGCCTGCTTGAATATTTACTAAACTGAATTGGTTATCATTTTATTGATTAATGTAATTATTAATATTTTATAATATTGTTTTTAATTTAATAATGATCCTTGAGTTGTATGATTTCACATGCTAAATATTTCTGACTATCTGCAGTCTTGTGTGCAGCTGATTTTTAGAGTAAAGGATATATTCAAAATATATAAAAAAATCCTAAGGTTTATTTTCAAAAAATACTATTTCTGTGTTATATAAATTTGGAATTCTATAGGAGGTATTTCAAAGTGTTAATTTTTTTTACAAAACTCTGTAGCTACATCTTGATTGAGAAGTTAAAATTGTAAAATTCAAAGTGCCACACTTTTAATTTAGAAACAAGTTCTTATTTACCTGTTTAGATTCAGAAAGAATGATTATTATGACCTGTTTTGTAGTGTTAGTTTCCATTATACTAGGATCTGATCCTTTCTAATAGTGAAATTGGTATCCATGGCCACTGTTCTGTCTTTTTAAAATACCATATAAGGCTAATTTATTTTCTATCAACTTATTAAATTTATCAATCGGTCGGACCTCGTCATGCAATTAAGATTATGGGTTTTGGTTATTGAAAACTGTACCTACGAGTGTAATTGGTATAAGCGCCATTAATTTGCATGGGGTTGTGGGGCTGATGTTGTGAGTGTGATATCTTATGCTAAATTGAACTAGTACCACATTCCTTTGCATAATAAGCATCTTGTAAAATGCGATTATTAATTTTGGTAGAGATAACGTGAGCATTTTTTTTTTCTAGTAATGTCTTGCCAAAACAGCTATACCTCAAAATGTACATTATGAATATGGCTCCTGATTGCATAATTCTGTTCAAATTTTGTTATTCTTCAATTCTTTATTGTTTAAATATTTATAGTCGTTGATTAAATATTTATGGTTGAAATTTAATCAATTCTTGTTAATTATGTTTTTGTGGAAGTATTGAAAATTATAAAATGATAGCTCTAAACTAATGCACATTGAAACTTCTTTTAAAAATAAGTTCAGCTATTGTTTAATGCTTATGAATATAGATATCTGATCTTTGCATTTCTTCTTTCAGTTGCTGAAAAGAGTTTTAGATGCAAATAAGCGGGTGCAGGAAGCAGCTTGCAGTGCATTTGCAACCCTTGAAGAAGAAGCATGTACTGAACTTGTGCCATATCTGTCTTTTATTTTAGAAACCCTTGTGTTTGCCTTTAGTAAATATCAGGTAATTAGTTTTTAATTTATTAAATGTTTAATTTCACTGAATCTGATTGAAGTTACATTTTATGAAAGTTTGATTTTAATCACCTTAATTTGCTAGTGCACCTATATGCTTTCAATAAATTTAAAACTTAAAAGTGAAACTAATTAATTTTCTTCAATTTTTTAAATTCAAAATTTGATATCAATCTTAAGAATGTGTAGCAGTAGTGATGCTAAAATAATGTATAATATTTCATCGAATTAAACAAAAAAAAGACTACCAAAAATGCTGGCTTTCCAGTTAATTTATTTGATCTTGTATATATTAATAATTTTTCGTGTTCTACCATTGTAAATCATTTATTTTTCAGTGTAAAGACAAATTCTGATTTTAATCGGTTTATTATAGTATGTTCTCGGATTTTCAAAACCTTCCACGCTTTTGCGCATGCGTCAATTGGAGTTATTTTCATCAAAGTAGAGGCAAAGTAAAGAATGGAAGGGAGATGTTTAGATTTTACTTAGCCTGATCTAACAAAGAAATCCAGAAATGTGCTCATCTTACTCGTTACATGACACTCCTTTCCAGTGTAAAATCATCCAAAAGTGCTAGTCTCGAGATATTAAACCGAACTATAGATTTTTGTATTTTTTAGTGTAACTTTCTTGTTAGCATGCTTTTCTATGCACTCAATTTTAATTATTCTTGTAAATTTCCTTTTTCAGCATAAAAATTTATTAATTCTTTATGACGCTATTGGAACACTAGCAGACTCGGTTGGACATCATTTAAACAAGCCGGTAATGTATATTTTCTCTTCCTTAAAATTGCATGAACAAAATTTATGGTAGTACTTTAAAAAATAGTTTGAGAATATTAATCTTGTATTTCAAATGATTTATAATTATTTAGTGGCTTATATTTTATAAGTTTTTTTTTTGTGCTTTTGAAGGATTTGTATGAACTATGTGCATTTTCTAGGAATTCTTTTCTAAATAAAGCTATATTGTTTGTTTTTTATATAGGAATACATAAACCTGCTGATGCCACCACTTATAGAGAAATGGAATTACCTGAAAGATGACGACAAAGATCTTTTTCCTCTATTGGAGGTTAGATATACGTTTATTATACGCTTATTTAACTTGACCTGTTTCGTGTGTGTAAAGATGGAATTTTGTTATTGACTATTGTGCTATAGTTTTGTAACTTTGTGCAACTGTGAATTCTTAATGACATTACACTATTTAAATATTTTCACATTAGTAATCAGTTAATCGATTAATTTAATTACATTTTTATTCCATACAACATACATTTTGCCACCAGGTAGTGAATTGGTCTGATTTCAAGATTCTATAATAAGGCGTTAAAAATTAAAATGATACAAATCTACTCTGCAGCATACTAATAGAAGTATTTTTTATTAAAGTTATTTTTCATTACATATTTTAATTACAATGCTAATTTTTGTTTTCCTTTATTTAGTGTTTATCCAGTGTCGCTACTGCCCTACAGTCAGGTTTTCTCCCTTACTGCGAACCCGTTTTCCGGCGTTGTCTTAGTCTGGTGGAGCAAACTTTGAATCAAACCATGGTATGCTGCAGTTTTCAGTAATTTCTTTAGGATGCAAAAAGTTTTTTTCCCCCCACTATATATCTATTATAATATATTTTCTGATTTTAGGCAAATGTTACTAATCCTGATCAATTTGATGCTCCCGATAAAGATTTCATGATAGTGGCTTTAGATTTGTTGAGTGGATTAGCAGAAGGTTTAAATGGCCACATAGAAAGCCTAGTCATGTCTAGCAATATAATGCAGCTATTATATCAATGCATGCAGGTAATGTGATTCATACAAGAAATTAAATAATTTTACATCTGTGTTTTTAAAAAATTTCTTCAGTGCAGGCTTCAATGTTTGTGTAGAATATTTTTTTATCATTTATTTTTCAAAGTGAGTTTTAACTGTAAGTTTTGGGATTATTAAAAAGTAATTTTGATTAGTATTTTTCATTGAAATTTTGTGTATAAAGGCATTCTAGTAAGCAGTATTTTGCCACATTTAAGTTGATTTATACCTTGATATATTATATGATTATTATTATATGACCTGAAAGTAAAAAAATGTTTAAAAATGAAGTAACAAAAAGTTGGCGAAAAACAGCAGTCATGCTTTAACCCTCTGAGCGCTCAATTATTTTGAACTTTTAGCTGTCAAGTTAGAAAACTTAGCTTTTAAAGTAAATGAATGGATCTTTTTTGCATTTAATTATATCTTTGAAAGAAAATATACATATAAATACGAGCTATCATCTTTTGAACTGAACATGAAAAACGGGAAAAGACGTTTGCGCCGCTTGGAGGGTTAATATTTAATCCAAGTACTTTTAGCTTATTATACAAAGTGTGTGAAAGAGATGGGCTATCCCAGAGGCGTGGAACCTTTTTGCACTGAAAGGCCTCATTAAGTTCTGGCCGATGGACAAAATACGGCACTAACAGAATCTTAAAGGTTATTTCTCAGTAATTATCATATTGCAGACAATTAAAATACATAATGCCACATAAGAAACTCAAAAAGGCCACAAGTTCCAGACCCCTGAGCTATTCCAAGTTATTCTCCAACATCAGATTATCATGTTATTCTTGTGGGATTTCAAAGATAATGTTTACTTTTGAATTGATTCTTGTTCATATAGTGCACAATAAATGACCAATGCCAATTTAATTTTGAAATTTTATTTGCTGTTTAAGTCAGAGCATAACATAAAATAAAATTGACTAGTTATATATATACAATCCTTTTGTTCAGCTTGTTTCACAATGAACTATATAGTCATACCCAATAAACAGGTTTTGTTGTAAGCACATACTTATATCGGCTAATGTGTATGTGAATTGATTCCATTGTTGATTGGGTATGTTGTTGCTTCCCCATAATCATCGCTTTACCATTTTTGTTTTTGGAAAGTTGGGGAAACCGCCATTTTTTAAAATTGTTCGAGGAATTGATTTTTACTTATAACAATTAGTACTGTCTAGAGTTTCGAACAATGAAGTTGGCAGAAAGGACTGTTAAACAAAAGAAATACTATTTTATATAATTACTGTTTCTTTGATTGTGATTGAAGGGGGGGACTCCTCATTTATGCTGTATAACAAAATTTTCAATATTAAATTTTATAACAAAATAATAGTTTACATCATAATTGTTAAAAACAAAATTGCTTGTTTTTGAATTTATGAAATTCAGTCTTATTTTATGTTCACCTGAAGTATTCAGTCACAGCTGTCAGTCTGTTAATCATTTGGATCCATTAAAGAAAGTTTATTTCTGGAAATTAAAGCTTTTAGTACTGTTATAACACGTATCCATTTGCAGTTTGGCTTATTTCAGTTTAATAACATGATCTCATATATAGTGATGTAGTGACTGTTCATTTCCACATACATTTTTGGAAAGTGTGAATGAGTGGGGGTGGAACATGCTTGGAATTCTGATGATTATGAACTTTCTTTTGATCTTGGATCATTTATTAAAATTATCATAATAGTTAATGGATTTTTTGATAATATTTGTGCAAAGCTTGACAGTATTTTATGAAACTTGTTTTTTCATGTATTATGAATTGTTTTTCAGTTCCTTTCATAAAGCAGAAATTTCTGCCATGTTATTTAACACATTCACACATTCTGTTAGATGGTTAATGTTGAATTCGTATAAATTTGAATTTGAATACATTGCATTAATTGAAAACATTTGACTTCGTTTTCTAGCTCATGAATAATATGTGGGTACTTTATAACAAAGATAAGCACCGTATATGTTATACTAATGAAAGGATGTATTGTATTTTAACTAATTTAATAACTGAATGTTTTTGAAAAATAATTTTGTTGGCATCATAGGATTCAATGCCTGAAGTTCGTCAGAGCTCATTTGCTCTTCTCGGGGACCTTACTAAAGCTTGTTTTCAGCATGTCAGTCCATGCATCCGTAAGTAAAAATTATTTGATCTCTCCTTTTTTTTGTTGGATTTTATGCTTTAAAGAGTTGTAGTTCAGAAACAATTTCCTTGAATAACATAGATTCTTACTCTGAATTTCACACTGTTAATATCAGCTTTTGCCTTTTATGTTCACACTAAATTTTGGAGTTTACGAATAAATTTTGGGGAAAATATTTGCTGTGTTTACTAATGGAACTTACTTCATGGGTCCTAATAGATTGCTTGTATGCTTAAATTCTTATATTGTTACGACTAGAAAATGCTAATAGGTACTTCATATTTAAAAAGTATTTTATATTAGAAACTAGAAGATTAGTGGCCGTCTAAGACTTGCTTTTAGCCCGCAACAATATCTTGGATTTCATTGTCACAGATTTACTAACGAAAGTTGTAGTAGACAATCTCATGCACGTTGGCAGAGTGCTTAAGAAACAAAAAGGCATGAAAAACGGAACCGATTAATCATTTGCACTAGCTTTTGTTTTGTCCGAGTAAAAATAATGCAAAATCTACTAACAGAAGAAAATGCATTGTGAAATACAGTGAAACCTCTTCGAACGGCCACCCCTACATAGCGGCCACCCCTCTTAACGGCCAATTTTTCGTGGCACGGATTTTTCGGCCCATAGACCTAATGTTAAAATAACCCCTAGCAACGGCCACACAACCCCTCTGAACGGCCGCCGGGTGGGTTCTCCCATCCCATTAACAAACGCATCGGCTAGAGATTTACTTTTTAAACTGAAAAACGAACTTAAAAAAAAATGGTTTTTTCCCGAGAAGGGCAAAAAATCACAAATTGTATCTTTTTTTGAAAAAATGCAAAAAATTATTAAATAAAGTACTATTATCTCTTTAGATAAGTCTCAAACTTCATTTTAAATAAGAAATATGTGTCAGACTTGTTTATATTATGTATTATAGCAATTATCTTGTGATTGTAACGAAAACCCTTCAGAGCGGCCACCCCCTCTGAGCGGCCAATTTTTCTCGGAACGGAGGAGTGGCCACTCAGAGAGGTTTCACTGTACAAAATTAAAAAAAAAAAATGCTAAAAGAAAATATTAGCAATAGCATGTACAACAAATTCAAATCTTTAAATAGAGGGAGGCTTTTTAAATACGAAAAAGGACCCTTTTAACAAAAATGAAAACATGAGAAACAAATGTATCAATTGATGCTGACTTACTGGTCCTTGAAGCGAGAAATGGATCAGCATAATGAAAAAGAAGTAAAACTGCTGAAGTCAACTATTTTATACGTTAAATTTTTTTAAAAACCCTGTCTTGATTTGTTTGTCGCTGTAACAGAAATCTGATATGATCCATTCGATAATGACGCAGACCAAAGGGCGGAGCTATTTTTAACTCGTCCCGGCATCACAGAAATTTCTTGATGATTATATTATATATATATATATATTATCTTTGCCTCCGGCTACTTATGATTTTTTTCCCCTCTACGTATTTTTTTTCTATTTTGTATTGTTTTCTATGTTGTTCTGTCCAGTGTATGTTTCATTTTCATTTGTTCTTGTACCTGTTACTTGTTTTTGTCCCTTCTTAAAAAATAAAATTCACCTCCATCCATCCAAACTGGAAAGGAGCCAAATGGCTCTAAACACGGGGATGCAGGTGGTGTAATGTAATGTAATATGGCATTGTGTGAAGTGTGGATGAAATGGGGTTTTAAAAGATTTGAATTATTATTCTATGTCATGCAAAAATTTTAAATGCTTTATCATTAAAAATAGTTATGGTGGTGACATGGATTCTTACTCTGAATTTCACACTGTTAATTTGAGTTTTTGCCTTTTATGTCCACACTAAATTTTAGAGTTTATGAAGAAATTTTAGGAAAAATATTTACTGTGTTTGCCAATGAAAATTACTTCTTTGTTCCTGATTTATTGCCTATATGCTTAAATTCTTATATTGTAACTACTAGAAAATTTTAATAGCTACTTTATATTTTTAATGCTTCATATATTAGAAATATTTTTATATTTTCTTTGACATCATGTAAAGTGTGGATGAAATTGTGAAATGATGTTTTAAAAGACTAATATTTCTATTGTCATACAAAAATTTTGAATACTTGATCATTAAAAATAGTTCTTGTATTATTACATTTTTTATTTGGCTTAAATTGTTTGTAAAGATGTTATTTTAAAATCTATTGTTTATTTGCTTTTTGACGCATTAGAATTCATAAATTTTTGGGCAGTTGCATGTTTCGGATGACAATGCATATCTTAATATTTTTTAAAACTTAATTTTCAGTTAATTAATATTAATTCCATGTGAGATTTGCCTTCTAGTAATGAATCCAAGAAAGAAATTGATTAGGAGATTCCATAATATTTATAGTAATGAAATATATTGAAGCCAAAAGATAATAAAAATAAAATAGTACTATATAAAAATTAAATCACACTGAGTATCCTTTGAAAGAAAATTATTACTCTCTTTAAAAAAGTTTAATGTGATTATCATTTAATTTTACTGGTGGTATTTTTAATACCTCATATTTTCACATTTCTTTTCTACCTTCAAAATGTTTGTGCTTTGTTGCATGTTTTTTATTTTTTAAAAAACTT
Organism: Araneus ventricosus; assembly: GCA_013235015.1. Classification (NCBI taxonomy): domain Eukaryota; kingdom Metazoa; phylum Arthropoda; class Arachnida; order Araneae; family Araneidae; genus Araneus; species Araneus ventricosus. Next base: position 18,151 of record BGPR01011115.1, read on the forward strand.
ATTGAGTGATGATTTTATTTAATTCCAGAGGACTTCCTTCCAATTCTTAGTCAAAATTTGAATCCAGATTTTATATCTGTTTGCAACAATGCGACTTGGGCAATAGGAGAAATTTCTGTGAAGTTGGGTAAGCAAGGTATTGTTGTGTTGGGGCAGATCGTTCCTGCTTTTCTTTCTCTTGTATTAATTTTTTCTTTTTCCTACTAATAATAAAGTTTTATAATATGCTTTTATTAAAGATGCTGCTGTGTTTAAATACATCTTTTACAAATTTACTTTTGATCTTAACATCGCATGAAGTGATAGAGCTATTTTCCTGTTAATTTTATGTAATTTGTAGTATGTTGCGTTGTTGACGCTGTATGTAAATACTATTTGCATAGTTGATTAATTTTTCACAAATCTTATTTCTATGTGGCTTCTGTTTTGAACAATCTAAATTTGCATGACAGGTTTCAGTTTACATTGCTTGCCAATTCAGTGTCACTGCTAACATAGTTTTGCTATTGCAGGTGCCGATATGAAACCATATGTGCTAATGGTTTTAACACAGTTGATTAATATCATCAATCGCCCCAATACACCTAAAACACTGCTTGAAAACACAGGTGTGTAATTTTTCTTACATTCAGCATTTCATTTTAATGAAACTTCTGAAGAAAAAAACTTTTTTTTTTACTACAGAGATAAATTTCAATTGCTTGGAAAATATAGCTTTCTTTTGTTGACTACTTTTTGAAATTTAGTATAGGAAGTGAAAATAAATTCAAAAAAGTCTCGAGATACTCTTCCAGCAAGATGGGAAGGTCGAAATGAGTGGTTTTCTGAAACTCTGTTTGAAAGGCTTGATTAGTTTGACTTGAGAACTCTATCCATAGTAGCTAGACAGCATGTTACTGTACTATGTGCTGCAATATATATTTCAGTTGTTTGTGTTTTGTGTGATACATAGACTTTTGTATATTTACTTTTAACATTTGCTTTTATTTATGAATATTGCCTTAGATTGTTTGTCAATATAGTTTCAATTCTATTTTATTTTACATTTTGTGTCTGTAGCTGTATTAAAACTATGCACCCTATTCAGTGGTTTTTCAGATTATAAATGTAAGATAGTTTAATTATCATTATCTATTACTTTAAGTTTTCAGGAATTAAAGTTTTATTTTGATGAACAATGATTTTAAAATTTACATATCGGCATGCTTCCTGAAAAATCATTATGCTAATAAAATTGCCATCACAATTTCATTAGTTAAACTGTTAGCTTTTCTGTGCTGTGGTAGATTTGGCATTAAGCATTCAGTTTCAGCTGTAAAAATCTGTACTTTATGGAAATATATCTTGGAACCTTATTGGAAAGCATTTAGATATTACTAACTCAATGAAATGAATATATATGGCATTCTTTTTCATTAGTAACCGGATAGTACTTTTCAAGTCGATACACTGAAAAGACAATACAGTATTGCTCCAATAAAAAATTTAAAATATTGATGTAAAGATTAAATATTTCTCTTTACTAAATATACTTTCTCTTTGTATAAAAAAAATATTGCTCATTTTAACCGCTTGGGGGACCGAATTATTTTGAATTGTCTACCAAACCTACAGATCATGGAATGAATTGATTCAGGTTTTGTCCTTAAGCGGTTAATAAAGATATCCCTCTGTGTGTATTAAATGTTAGGTATAGTTCAGGTATAACACTTGAAAAAAATCAGATTGAAATATGTTGCTGTTTTAAGCATTCTCCTTTACATTAATGTGCTCCTTTTTATAGCTAACATTTAAATTGAATGTGTTTGGAAGATTTTTAATTACATCTACTTTTTAACATGACTAGAAACTTTTGCATGATACTTTTTTTGTAATTGTGCTGAAGTTCTGTAGGATGAAAGCTTTTCAACCCTGTAGGGTGCATGGTTAAGAAAGTCGATCCATTTAACTTTATTTTATATAAATAATATTATTGCTATGTTATCCATATTTTTTGCCTTGTATGTTTATGAGTTGTTTTTCGCTTTTTCTCCCTTTTTTGCACCCTGTCTCATCTTGTTCTGCATCTTTGGTACATAGCCATAACTATTGGGCGCCTTGGTTATGTATGTCCTGCGGATGTCGCCCCTATGTTACAGCAGTTTATACGCCCCTGGTGTGTAAATGTTCTTTTTTTATTTATTCTTTCTAATGTATAGTTTTTCTTAAATCATGTTACTTTTTGTTTTTTAAATGGTACTACTACTGCCTGCCACTAGAACTGTCTCCGCCAAATTGTCTAGTTTACGGCTGTCGCTGTAGCGACTGGTTATGCTAAGGAAGATCCATTTCGAATAGTAGGAATCCAACGGAAGTTGGAGTGATTTTTTATTCTTGGCGCCAGTTTGTGGCAGAACACATTTGAATGAACTTCTACCTTCTAGGAAATGAATTCTTCCGACGATAACCTGTTTCTGTAGCGACTGCCGTAAACTAGACAATTTGGTGACAAGAGTTCTCGTGGCGGACGGACAGTAACTTGAACTTCTGACTATTTTTGAACATTGCAATCCCTTTTTTTTTTTTTTTTTTTAAGTTTTTCAATTATTGAATTAGTTTCATTTAAGTTTAAATAAATTGTGTATCGTAACTGAAAACTTAAGCTTAATAGAGGGAAAAGGATTATTGAAGGACAGTGTTTTGTATGATTCGAGTTTTCTTGTAATGACTAATTGTTTTTGCTTTTATCATATTTTACCAAATTGTTCTATTGATCCTTCCAAATTTATAATAATATAGTTATGGTTATTTCCAGGGCTTTTCTATTTAAGTAATCAACATGATGCGAGATATGTAAATATTTAGCAATTCAATATCTGTTAATGAATAAAAAATGAGAGTATGCATAGCTGCTGAAATAAATGGTCTTAAGTGCTAATAATTTAAAGAAAATACATAATTATAATTTGAGACAAGATTGTGGAATATTACTTAATATACCAGTTATTATGGTGCTTGGAGTGATGATCATTTTATGAAAACTAATTACCTGACAATTGATAATGTGGTAAAATGCTAATTCTTTTTCAGTTTTGTTCAGAATATTAAATTATTTGAATGGAATTTTTTAAAAATTATTTCAATTTTTATTAAATAATTGCATATGCAGACATGGTGTATTCTCCTCCTCCCTTTTGAATATAATTTACAAATTTTATCTTCCCTTTCTGTAGTACTTTTTAAAAATTCTTTCTGTTTTGATCAGTTTTTCATACTTTCATGCAAGTGTTTCTCTTTGAAATTACTGTTATTTTTTCAACAAGTTAAGTATTTTTTATTATTCTACAAAGTATTTTTTCCTTATTTCTTGAACATATTGAGAATAAGTTACAATTTTATTCATCAAATTGAAGCTAATAGAGTGGAACTTAGCTAATTAGAAGGTGACATAACACCATAAAAATTCGATTTAAGACAAACTTGATCTGGTAATGAGTACATCTAAAGGTAACAGCAATTTTTAAACTAAAAGTAGCAGTAAAGATTGATTTTTCATATTTAGCAGTTTAAATAAGTAAACATTAAGTAAATTTAATAAATAAATGGGTGATAATTAAGTAAAAAATGTTGATTAAAAAAATTTCAATAAATAAGCAATTTTATCAAATGGTATACATCATTTTGAATACAGCAGTGGTGCAGTTAAATGTCTAAACAGACATTACAGTTTGCATCTAATATTTTCAAAGCTTCTTAAACTGTCAGATTCTTTTTATTTGAATGTATTCTATGACAGTCAAGTCCTTGACTGAAAAAAGGGCCTTAAAAAAATTATTCACTTACGTTTACTGAGGATACAAGTTAGACATATTTACTTAATAAAAGTGATTTTAAGTTTTGGCTTAAAATTAAGCAAAGTAAGTTTGCATTTTAGACAATATTTTTAACTTTAATAACTGAGAAATTCAAGGAGCCACAGGAGAAATTGGGATTTTAATTAAGTATACCTTCATATAATTCTTTTAATTTAATGCTATTGTCTGCTATTCATTTGAACTGCTATAATTATGGTGCAGTGTCAGGTTGGGACATACATTTACGAAATTAAATACAATATGCGACTGATTCAAATTATTTCTGTTTGGTTAATTGTTACATATGGCATGATCATTTCTGTATTGTTTTATAATATTATTTTTTTTACCATTTACTTTTTTTTTTCTTTTTCTTTTTTACATGCCTGCTCATGCCTTAAACATTTAATAGTTTGAATTATTAAATAAAGTAGAGAAATGTCTTATTTAAATGAAATACTTTGCAATGTATGCAATCATTATTTTTGGAGAATTTCTGTCCAATAAATGGACATTGTTTGTTGATTTATAGATATATTGAAGATATGGTTGAAAAAAATTAAGTTATATTTATCTTCCTTTATACTGCAGTCTCAATTTTTATTTGGTTATGAAAGTTTTGAATACAAGGGTTATCCAGAAAGTGAATTCTTAACTCTGCCTACTGATGGCAATATATGCATTACAAAAGGCTATAAACATAGGTGATACAGTAAAACCATGGTTAACCGAACTCTGTTTATTCAAAACTATGTGGTTACACTGCCCTGCTCGTTCTGCTCTCCAACCCCCAAGAATTACGTGATCCCAGCTCGCTTTGCTCACTCGCCATACAGTTGTGCATTTCTGCTAGTAATAGGAAATTTTATTTACATTAATTACTGAAAGTAAATTTAAATTGTCTGAAATTGCATCTCCTAAAATTAATTTTAATCAATTACTAAAATTAAAATCTTCTGGTAGCACAGAGATATATATGTAAATGTTAGGATGAAATCTGAATGATAATATATATAATTCTAAGATGTTTAAAAATCAAAATTATTTACATCAATCAGAAGTCAGTCATTTAAAACTTCTTCTTTAAAATATCTTCAGTTTTATTTGTCCAAACTTCATTCCACCAAAATTTTAAACATGCCTTATTTTCAATGAACTATTGCTGAGAAAAGTTTCCCCACATGTATTCACACTCCCTCCTATTATTAGTTAGCCAAGAAAGATATAACTTATCTTTCTGAGAAGTTATTTATGTGTTAAATCTAACTTGTCAAGAGATGATGTAACCCATTTTACACACTTTTACCTAAAAAAGGACCATTTAAAGTGAAAAGTGACTTGAAACATGCTCGTATTATCTATTTAAAAGTGAAACTAAAAAAGCTAAAAATACATAATTATAAATTGATAAGATCCTAAGTTTACTCATGTTATGTTGCTCAGAAATGTTTACAGACTCAATCCAGTTACAATTTAGTCAAAGGTACAACATTTTTTTGGGGTTAGTCACTTATGTTTTTTAAAACTTGGGAAATGGGAGTAATCGAGAAAAATAGCCAATTTCTCAACCTTTTAACTAAAAAGGCATATAAAAGGGACATTATTTGCTTAATAGAAACAGCAAGATTTAAACTTATTTTGTTCAAACTCAACTTTAACTCAAAAAAAAAAAAAAAATCGTTCTCGGACTCTTCACCATTGTAAACAAACCAAACTTGCAAGCTGTTGCCAAACGGCGATTAAGGAATTTGACCCTTTTTTGTCATCACGTAAGACAATTATATGTATACATGCTTTTGAAATCGCTAATCCAGAAAACACGGACTTGTCATATTAATGTATTAAATAAGTAAATTTGTACATTAATCTGTACAAAATAAATTATACTATTTGTTGAATCATTAAATATTCCCTTTGATGTCTATGAAAATTATTCCTGATATATATTTCAAGGTAAGAGCAATAGTAAAATTAACTTGTTTTTCTCTTTTCCTAGATAATTATTATTTAAGCAAAATTGCCTGTACTAATGTTTTTTTTTTATCTTCCCTTGCCTAATTTTAATCATTATAACAGTTTCATTAATTCTTGCAAGTTTTTTTTTATTATTATTATTTTGACTTAATCCCTTTTATTGTTGTAATAGAATCAAAAACAGTTTGCTGATTGAAACCATTTCTATCAATTCTACAACTTGAATTATTTTTTAAAAAAAATAATGGAGGTGTTGGATCTAAATGCTGTCATTTGTTAGTGGGTTATGTTAAATATTGGGATTTAATTAAAATTTGTTACATATTAATGTATTTCAAAGTATAATTATACTAACTTTTACTTTCTTGGCGTCTGTACCTTTGCCGATGAGCTTCACCAGCCTCTTGAAATACAGAGTCAACAATTTCTAATTTTGGGTATTCCTCATTTCAGAGTTATTCAGAATCCTGCTGTTAATTTGACATTTCTTTCTGCTATTGATATTCACAGCATTCCCTAGATGGTCTTGAACTGGAAACCTTTTAAATCTTAAATTAAAATGTTTAATCCCACATCCTAACGTCATATGAAGACTCGATAAAAGATATTGAATGTAAAAAGGAATGACTGCAACTCTCCTTAATGATGTCTACTTTATTATATGACATATTTATCACGGTTGTTGTACTGTCCTACTGCCAGGAGAAAAACCCTGAACAGGGTTGCTGCAAGTAGACGAGTCGAAAAAGGAGGGAAACGGGTTTAAAATTGGCCACAACATTTGGCACACTTAAGCGCAGTTTGCTTGGCGTGGAATTTGTTTCGCCTTTGATGATGCATTTTTACATGACCGTTAAACAAAAATTTCTTATTAAACTGCATTAAATTATAGATAAACTTAAAAATTCCTTGTCATTTAAACTCGGAAAATAATTTTGCGCAATTAAATATATTTGCACCCTTCCTTTAACGATCTTCCACTGCTTTTTATATTGTTATATTGGGGACAACGGCAACGGGAAGTCGTCGATCTGTTAAGACCATGACCTTCTATATACTAAAAAAGTATTTTTGGATATTTTCTTGAAGATTTATGCAGTTTTGAGAGATGAAAGCTTGTGTTTTAAAACTAGAATTTTTATATCATTTTGTTTAAAAATAAATTTTGAATGAATGAAAATTATAGTTTTCAAGGAGGAACTTACGGTTTGGAAAAAAAGATTAGAAAGTTTTACTATTTTAATCTAATTAATACAATTATAGCAAAAAGTAAAAACACACAATTCAGCAAAAAGGTTAAAATATAAATAAATAAATAGGCAAAATTGTAACCTTATTATTACTCAGAATCACTTGAAATATCTTGCTTGAAGAAAGTCTGAATCGCTATCAGATTAATAACTAATTCATCTACAATTTCTTCCATCAGTTCGTCTCTTTACCAATAGTTTTTCTCAATCTTTTCAGTGTGTGCACACTGTTTTTTCCATTCTTTCTGTGTTACATTTAAAAAAGCTTCTTTGAGCAATTCTTGTAGGTTGTTCAAACTTAAATTGCCTGTTATATTTTTTTTTATCGAACGTAACATTTCACAGACGACCATATGTATTCAATGGAGTTCATATCACAATGATGAGGTAATCTTGCAATTTCATGCCTCACTTCTTTCTAAATTCGATATGTTGAGGATTTGGGTGCATGTTTTGAAATAATATCAAATAGTTTGGCTTTTCGCATTTTTGAGTCATGGGGAATTTTCTTTCTTTCCAACCACTCAAGCATCACTTTTTTAGTTGAATATTTTGTGGGAACGCGATCCTCTTTTACAGAATTGTAGGGAGCATTGTCCATGAAGATCACACTACGAGGCTGCAAATTAGGCAATAGTTTTTCAACAATCCACTTTTCAAATTGGTCGCCATTCATTTGTCCATGGTAGTCTCCGCTACTTGATGAAGCTTTGTAGACAATCTCGGCTCCGACAATAAATCCATCTGATGAGTCTGTGTGTACAAGAATGAGACGATTTTTAGAACTGGTGTATGTACGAATACCTTCGGTAAGACCATCTCGCCAACATTTTCTGTATGTTAAATTTCCGTCTACCCAAGTTTTGTCGATGTACACCAAACATTGTTGCTCCTCTGTATTTTTTCATTGCCCTCGAGTATTTACACCTTCAAAACACAATGTCTGGCCTTTGATTAAAATCTTGCATGAGCTGATACATTTCTTCCATTGAATGTAGAATTCGCCTCAACAACTCTTTTCTGCACAAAATTATTTTTTCTTTTGACACTGGGAGCAGTTTTCCAATAGAAGGAATACATTTATCTTTTATATAAAAGTCCTGAATAGTTTGTCTTGTGACACATTTGTCAAAATCATCAATATTGCAGTTTCAAAATGGATGGTCTTTCTTTGTTTTCCCAGGGTTGATAAAATTGCTTGTGTTACTGTCATTAAGCAATTTCGTTTCAGGTTTTATCTTTTTAACTGACAGCTCTGAAGTCCCTGTTGCTTTGGCGGTCCTCTTGATGACATTTAAAATTGATGATTTTGTCGAATTTGTGCTTTTTTCCTCATTAAACGTCCTCATCATACGTCCTTGAGAATGCAAAGTCTTTCCACTTTTAAATGTAGCCCTTTTATAAGATAAAATTTACAAAATTAGCAGCATAAGTGACAAGCTGCTAGACAGCTTAAAACAAAGATTGAAAAAACTGAATGAGAAATAATTCTCTCGGGAAAAGCACAAAATGTGAACGTCTACTAAAAAAAAGGAGGAATATAGTAGTAGTGATCGAAGTACAAAACAAAATGAGACTTTGGCCGATTCTATCAGCGCCAAATGAAAAAAAGCCCTTTCCTTCACCCCCAAATGCAGTGGACTATCCCATTTCCGTAACACCCGCTAGGTGTCTAAGGTTTTTCTCGTGGCGGTAAAACATTACCTTATAGTTAGTCATACATAACTACTTTGCAAAAATATTTTTATCATTATAACCTTTACTTTATTCAAGTTTTCATAATTTACATGAAATTCTCTACGTCCATGTAAAATTTTATGTCTGAAACCATTATTATGTATCTGGTAGAACATATTTTATTTCTGAAATTATCGAAATGTTTGACTCGGAAACTTCTGGCTTGCAATTCCGATTCCCTTTTCTGGGATTATTTTATTAATTATTAATTTGTGTAATTCTAAATTTTTCAAAACTCAGAGTCAACTTCCTTTTCTGTATTATTTTTTTATTTAATATAAATGACTTTGTCATTTGATCCATACACATTCTCGATACCACAATTTTAAAAAATGCTATCATCATTTTGTGTCTCGGTAACGTTCGGAAATGAATACCTGCATTTATTTAAATTGAAAGTGATTTGGAATTCACTTAAGAATGACTAGAATTAGCTGGAAATTTTTTTTCCCTTCATTGTATTAAAATTACTAGCTGTTACCCGCGACTTCGTGCGCGAAGAATTTGAATTATTCTTTTTTTTAATTCACGAATGTAAATGTTTTGTTGCATTTTGAAAGGGGAAACTAAAAGTTATGACGGTTGATAATAATTATTTGGACAGCTGACAGGAATGTACTGTACATGTATGCTGATATAGTTATGAGCATTGTTTATCTATGCTGATACACTTTTATATATCATGTTATTTGCACTGATGTGGAGGTTGTGTGGGCTGGACACACGTGAAGACGCCACATATAGTTGCCCATGTGAAAAATATGGTTTTTCCAAATGTATGCCTGCCACTTTCTGTGTCTGGTCCTGAGCCTCGCAAATGATATTTTTAAAGGGATTTGTTGCCTTTTGAACTGAGATGATTAATCTTTCGATGTTATCGGAAGGCATGAAATTAAAACACTCTCTTCTCCCTATATCAGTCATAACAGTAGCTTTTACGACGTTTGTACCTAGGTGTGTAATTTGTAATCATGTGCCATTGTGCAGTCTTTGTATATCGAGGTTACGTTTTAGTAGTACTGGCACATAGACTTTCAATCTCGGCTTGTCGGAAGGTGTCCCTGACAATTCTAAGATTTTAAAGAGCTCTACAGAATATGATGTTCCTTGTTAATGCCCATTACCATATCTACGGAAGGATATTCTGTAATATCTCACTGTGAAAATTAAACAAAACATCGAGAGAATAATTCACTAACGTCATTGGATCACTGTGTAACCGTATTAAAAGCTTTAAATGCTACCACAACAGGAAACCGGAAGTGTAAAGTCTCCTTTGTTGTTTATGGACAAAGAAAGCAATATTTTCTTATATTAACTTTAACACTGGCAAAAGCCCGCACGCGAAAAAATAATTTGGCTTGAATTTATTTCTATAAGAATAAAAAGTATTGTTAGAAATTACGTTAGAAAATATTTTTAAACCTTTATAGCAATCAGAGAAAACATTTCATCGCAATGGAATTAATTGCATTATAAAGACCATTTTCTGGTCTTTAAAATGGTATAAAAATAATTGTTGTCAAAGAAAGATTTCAGAAGTTATTGGCAGAAAATGTCTAAGCAATAGGCTTAAAAGCGGCTAATGTTCGTTATTTAATTAAATATCTTAAGAACTAATTAACTCTGAAAGTTGAAAATAGCACCTTGTGTGTAAATTTCATGTCGCTACCGTTCACCGTTTAGGAGGAGTTCTTGTGACCGACAGACAGACAGACAGATACATGTAATTTCTGCCTTGTTTTATAGATATTTATAAACATAATCAAAATTTTCAGAAAAAGGATAAATTAGTTCAAAGTCTAACGTTTCCTAGCAGCGAAGTAGGTATAAATTTGCGTTATTTCAAAATTGTCTGCACGTAAAAAATTATTAAACTTTAAAAAATGAATAAAAATTGAAGGAAAAATGTCACAGAAATAAATTTGATATTATTGAAAAGGTAAATTTTTTAACTTTAAGATGGTATAAAAATCATCTTTACCGAACAATTTGTTCCGAAGTTACAGCGGAAAAAAGGATTACGTGATAGTTGATTTTCAAAATAATTTATTCCACATGTTTTCGCATTCCTGAAGGATCATGTGACAGTTGATTGAAAAATAAAATAATGTTCACGCGAATCGCGGAGTCAATGGGCTTTCTTTGTTAACTAATTTTAATCTGTAGTCAAAAATAATTAATTTAACGTGATTTCACCTAGCCTATGTCCGTTCTTGGGTTTGAAGCTACAACTCTGCCAATTTTCATCCAAATCGGTTTGGTAGTTTGGTCGTGAAAGCTTAACAGACAGACACACTTTCGCATTTATTATATTATTAAGGATTGATGGAAACTAATGACTCTCATGTAGCGAAAATGAAAGTGAATGATTCAGTTGATGGAACAATTTTTCTCATTACATGGAAATTTAATAATAAAAAAAATGTATAAAAATATTCTCTAGGCTTTATCAAATTTAATTTCAATAAAATAATCAAGTACATGAAATGTTTTAAAATTATGTAAGGCGTAGATTAAATAGCATAGTTTATATATATATAAATATGTTGTCTTGAATTAAAAAGGCATTTTCAGTTGCTTATTCGTTTCTTAAATTTTCTGTTGCTTTTTTAAATGTAGAAATTGTAGAATTGGAATCGAAATAGAACTTGGTTTTTACAAATTGCTGCTTTTATTTGTTTATTGATAAGTTTCTTTTAGAAAATATTTATATCGCTGCTTAGTGTTTATCTTGCCGGGGGGGGGGGGGGGAAAAAAAAGGCATTTAAAAAAAAAAAATGAAGAGGTGTAGAATTGTAATCCAGTTATAAATTCATAATTACAGTACCATCACAACTTGCTTGGTTATGTTTAAAGACAAACTGCTCTGAATCCTTGATTACGCTTTTAAATTCTTATTAAGTTACATTGTAGTCTAACTTCATATAACATTCCATTTGTTGTAACTTACTAGCATTAATGACATTACTTAAATATTTTTTGGCTTCATTTTGGAAAGTCGTCTGTATCCCAAGTATTAATCAAATTAAGGGTTAGCGTTTAATGTTTACAAATATTTTGCCTATTCTTTAAAGGTGTACCTCATTAAGGAACATCAGAGACAATGAAGAGAAGGATTCTGCTTTCCGTGGCATTTGCAGCATGATAAGCGCAAATCCTGGAGGAGTTGTGCAAGACTTCATTTATTTCTGTGATGCTGTGGCATCTTGGGTAAACCCTAAGCCTGACCTCAAGAGCATGTTCCATGAGGTAAGATGGTATTGTCAATGAAATTTACATTTATAAGTGTGTGTTTTTTTATCTCTTAAGTTATAGTTTAATTGTGTTTTCTCTGTATTTCGCATTTCATAATAATTTTGCGAATTTTCGTTGAAAGGAAAATATGTACTTTTTTTCTCTTCCAAACTCATAATTTTTGGATATTTTTATTTAAGCTGTTGAAATTCAAAGCTTATATGATATGTAAATGTGTTGCGTGTGGTAGGGATGTAGCGAACATTTGGTCCTTGTGCCTAGTATTCGGTTGAGTAAATTCAGGACAATTTTTTTAAATGTTCTTTTAATTATATTTAACGAAGAATGTTGCAGAATTGCATTTCAGTACATTTATTACCAAAAATATCTCCTCTAACACTCAATTTCAAGTTGCATAGTAGGGGAGAGTGTTGTTCCTTTGACCGATTGTACCTTGGACCACTACAGTCTGTGCTTGCAACTAGGGACAAAATTTGGAAGTTTGTGTGTTCAGTACAAAGGCAATCCTTCAATTGCTTAGTTTATCTTGTTGCTGTTTGAAAATTATACTTACTGTGCTGAATAAAAACATTTCTCTGATTTCAACACTAAGAAAGTAAATATTACAGACATTACTTTTTGCCTCATAACATTTTTGCAAACAATCAAGAAATGATATTAGGATATTCATACTAATCATTCAGAATTACGAAAAGAATTCATACCAATCATTCAGAGTTATGTTAAAATTTATTCATACTAATTATTCATCATTCAGACTAATAAATCTTATTTTATGCAAACTCTGGTGTTTCTATTCCTAACCAAAAAATAAGTTATAAAAAAAATAAGGTTTAAATGTAAAACTCCACAATGTTTTAGCTTTGACCAACATAATGTGTTGTTCCTTTGACCAGATCAGATGTACTTCTAAATTCTTCTTATTTGGGGGAAACTATGAATATAAGTTTTTCCTAAATTTTGTAATTGTATACAGATTGGTAGGCCAAATTAAAGTTTTAGTATAAATAAGTGTTTTATGATTTTTCATATTATAAAGTTGAATAAAGATGCTCATTAAATAGTACAGACATAACACATTTTTGGGTATTTCAGCCTTTTCGGCATCAGATTTTATCATTCTTAATTATCTTTTATATAATTCGAGAATATTTTTAATCTCAAGCACTTTTTGTTTTTAAATTTATTTATTTTATTGTTCAATTAATCATACTTGTTTTACTTCTCGGTATTTATGTTTGGCACAGTTCATTATTTAAGAAGTTCAGCTTTTTTTTGTTCCAAGCCTGTGTCGTAATGAATATATTTTAAAATAAATGTGCTTTTTAAAATTCATGGAATCTTGTAAATAACTTTTTTATGTATAAAAACTTGAGTTTAAATTTAAAAAATAACTATGTTATTGTTTTATATGATTAAAAGTCATTTTTTTATTTATATTTGTTTTCATAATTAAGTACAGGTCAAAGGTACAACACCTGCCGTTCAGAGATACAACACTATGTTGTACTTTTGACCACTGTGTAAGGTTTTTTTTATAAAAATGATTAAAAATGTTAAAATTGAAAATTTTGGTATTTGAAAATATCTAAAAAATGAAGAGCAGAGTTTAGGTTAGCACTCACAACAGAATAGTTAGCTTACAAGTGAAGCCAATGAAAAATTAATACCAAAAATCTGTCCAAGGTACCAACGCTCTCCCCTACATAAGGTAATGTTATCATTGCTTCATAAATTTTATGAAATTTTACATTTGTAGATTTTGCACGGTTTCAAAAACCAAGTTGGAGAAGAGAACTGGAATCGATTTTGCGAACAGTTTCCGCCACCATTGAAAGAACGTCTTAGTGCTAGTTATGGTGTGTGAAAGTCAATCTAGAACTTCTAAGGTAAGTTTCTATACCTTGTTTAGTATCTCATGAAATGTTTATGATTATGGGTCAATCCAGGCGAAAATTGGGGCCAGGGTTCGTACGCGTCCTTACAAGTCCTTAAAAGTCCTTACTTTTACATTCAGTCCTTAAAAGTCCTTACAAATCCTTATTTTTATGTCCCATTTTTAAAAAGTCCTTGAAAGTCCTTACTTTTTACTCTGCCATTATTAAAAAATTTAAAATTTCACCGATTATCGTTTTTCTAATTCCTCCTTCTCGGCGGCTCTAATCTCGGTCGATGTGGCTCTCACAGAATGGGGTGGGGGGACGACACTGCTCGGGTTCTACGAATCCATATCCATCGCATACACTTTAGGAAATAAGGGAGGAGTTACAGATGTCCTTTATTCACCCATGGTTCCATAGGAATGATTGTCAAAAGTTCTGTTACCATTTTTAGAACAGTATCAAAGTGATAAACCTTTACTTCCATTTTTTGCCAGTGATGTTTTTAAAAGTTGTTAATGATTGCATTCAAAATTTTGAAACCAGAGAATGAAAGAATTGAGAAACCTGAGACTTTTTGTAAATTCAACTTCAGTGACCCAAACTTGTAGAATGATAAAAGTGTATTTAGGATTTGCTGCAGCGCAACTAATAAAAGAAAAGATAAAAAAATAAGGAATTAGCAGACAAGGATGTTTTCACACTCAGACAGGATAGTCGGAAAAACATCATAACAATGATAAAACATTTCATTCAGAAATGTCCTGTGAATTACGCACTAGTAAGATCTGCGATATGCATTGATCCACGAATAATGGCTGGATATCCCGAAAAAGCACAGGAAAAAATGAAAAAGGTATTGATTGTATTGTCGCAAAATAAACGTATTTTGGGAAAAGATTGCGACCAAATTTTGTTACTCTATACAGATTTTCTGTTAAATATTGTAAAACCAAATTCATTTGAATTTACTTCTTTCAATCCAAAGAGTTATTCCCTTGATAATTTTTTACAAACTTATGATTATTTTAGCAATAATCATTATGAAAAAGTTTGAAAGATTATCAAAATGGTATTAATACTGTCACGTGGACAATGAGGTTTTTCGGTGAACAAGGACCTGAAAATAGAAAATTTAAAAGATGCTTCATATATTTTCCAGCCTGTAAATCTTGAATTTATTAAGCTGTCTGGGCTATTTATGACTTAAAAATTACTAAAGAAATGAGGACAGCTGCCATCTCAGCTAGAGCAAAATGCATGCAGTATTTAGAAAGTGAAAGATCCAAAGAAAAGACTGAAACGAAAAGCTCTAGAGGAGGTAATAGATTTTTTAAAACAAAAGAAAATGTTTCTCGTAACAGACATGCACCAAACAAATGAGAAAGCAAATGATTTAGCTAATGAGGCTGAAAAGTCAAAGGACATAAATTTATTTATTCAATCGCATGAACTAAGAAAAACAATTTCTGAAAAAGAAATTAAAATAAATATCTTGGATGTAAAATTGAATGAAGAAAGTTTGGAATTAAAAGATATTTAATTTGATTACCAGTTTCATGGCTTTTTTTCCATCAATTTATTAACTCTTATTTTTAGGAGTTTTGTTGTGTTAAATTTGTAATGTATCTTCTATGTTTTATATTATAATTTGTCATCTAATAGATTGAATTTGCAAAAAAGAGACATTTTATTTAAAAATGCGTGCGACAATTCGTTAAGTTTATTCAGTTTAGAGGTCCTTATTTTTTGTTTTTTTAGTCCTTAAAAGTCCTTGATAGTCCTTGATTTTCTTTTAAGGAAATGTGTACGAACCCTGGGGGCCATTTTCCAGCCCCTTCACAAAATTCGACTCCATGAAAATGGCCACTTCATGAAAACGCCTTTTCACAAAACTCAAATTCACAAAAACGGTCCCTTTTTTTTAATGTCTTCTTTTTAAAAGTTTTTGAATGAGGCATTGCACAAAATGTATACGAGTTTTTTTTTTTTTTTTTTTTCAGTATTATATCAAATTACTGCATGTATTTGGCTCAATGAAATACTTTTGATATTAAATGCAAAATATATAATTATTACTGCTAAAATTAAAAGTTTTACATGATAAAATTTTTTTTTCAAAAATATTTATTTTTCACAAATATGGGTCAGAAAAACCTTTTTCTGTAGTGATTCAGAGTATTTCTTTTGTTGTGCACTTTTAAATATGGCGAGAAAGAAAAACTTATTATAAAATGTCTTGTTTCAGTTTGCAAATTTTTATTTATTTGCCATTTTTATAACAATGTGAATGTGCTGCTTCTGTACTGAGAAGATGACATTTTGTATGTTTCCATAATTTTTTTTACTCTTCCCTTTTTCTGAGGAAATTTCTCTTCATGTTCCTAATTCTTAGTTCAGTTCAGGTTTGATGAACTTTTTATAACAATTATAAATTTATTTAACATTATTTATCATTTATAAACTAAGCACTTCAATTGGAATAGAATTCTTGAATGATTAACTGTAAGGTTTGCAGTTAATTTAAAACCAGCGGGAGTGGTCTCCCCTAAACTTTCTCGTATACTTTCTAAGTGGAGATTCGTCAAAATCTCGAGTTCGAATTTTTTTGACTATTACAATACTTTCTCTTTGTATACTTCGTATACGAGAAAGTAATACAAAAAAAAAAAAAAAAAAACACCTGAAATCAAATATCTGTTGCCACGTTTCAAAAAAATATTATTTTGAAGCAGGTGCGATAAAATAGGCAATGCAATGAATACTAAAGCGAAAATTCTGCTTTGGAATTGAATTCCCAAGAAAACAATTTATACTACCACAACCGTAACAATTGCAAAAGCGTGTGAATGAAAGATTTGCTGAAATTATGAGATCAGTTTGATTTACAACAATAAAAAAATTGTTAACAATTGATGTTTGAAAACATTATTTATTGTTGTAAATAAAATTTACAACAATAACAGATTGCTACCAATACGCATGCGCATGAGAATCGGATTAAAAGAAATTAAATATGCAATTTGAACGCCTCTTTTTGACGGATTTGGCCCAAAACTTGATACGGTCCTACATTCATGATGATAAAACTGTGTACCAAATTTTCTCCATCTAGCTATTCAAGTTTTTGAGTTATAGTGTTCGCATGACCGCGAACAGACAGACAGACTTCCCGTGGACAGATTTTGTCCAAAATTTGATAGAAACCTACAAATTATGTTCAAAGACCACATACCAAATTTCTTCCCCGTAGCTCTAATGGTTTTCGAGTTATCGTGTTCACAGACAGACATAATTCTAAAATTGTGTTTTTCGGACTCAGGGAGGTCTAAAACGTGGAGATCTGTCAAAATCTTGAGTTCGAATTTTTTGACGATTACAATACTTTCTCTTTGTATACGAGAAAGTAAAAAAGCACTAAACATAAGCAGATTGCTTGCGTAGTTTGAAAAATCAGTAATCAAAATGCATTGTGACAAAAACAATTTTAAATCTTAAAAGAAATTCATCTGGTTTTGAATCAAAATTTCATTATATTAATTTTTAAAACATTGAAATAGTGTTCTGTTATGAGGATTCTGCAAGTTTGCAGAATTTGAAACTAGTTCGTCAAGAAATAAGTAAAGAAATGTATTACAAAATTCCATGTTTACAAGCATGAAATATAAGCCAAGTTAAATAAAAGTATAAAAAAATTTATTTGAAGTATATATATTTCGCACATCTTTAGTCTGTTTTTATATTTTTGTCTGACATTTAATAGTAATTGATAAAAGTATAGAAGTTTGATTGAATATAGTGCTTATAACATTTTTATCTTTTTAGGTACTTGGCTTTGAGAATTTAGCTGCCAAGGCATGCATTCAAGAAGAAATTTTAATACAGAGACTGTCATTAATATGGACTTGATGAAACTTGTTTAAATGTTTCACTTATATGCCTGTTTCGAAACAAGTAATAAGTTAATATAAACCATAAAATGCTAGACCTGTCTGGTTTTACAATCTAAACATCTGTTATTCTAAGGACTATTGAGCCTCTGTCCATGAATAAATTTCTTCAAGAAATATTTAGAAATTTAGAGGAATAATTTTTAAAAAAAGAGGAATAAGTGTCAAAATATTAAGTGTTTTTAAATAGTTAGGTGCTTTATGAACTAATGCATGATTTCATGCTTTTTCATATTTTATACTTTACTGGATGTGCATTTTCATTTGTCATGAGCACTCATTTAATAGTGTATCTGTACTTCAGTGATTATTGTATTTAAATTAGTTTATTTGAAGCTAACATGTATAAAAAGACAGAAGAAAAATACTTAAAACCTTGTTGACTTATGATTTCTAGATGGAAATTCGTTTGTTTAAAACGTGACTTAGCTGATTATCATGATTATTTTTGAAACAAAGACAAATTAATCTTGTTGGTTGTATTTACTATTGAGGTCTGAGTTGGATATATATCAGTGTACAAGCTTTATGCTTTAGTCGTTTATGTGGTTTAAAATTGGTGTTCTTTTCTTGACGAGCATTCGTCTCATTCGTGACAAATAATCTCTTGATTGTTCTTGTGTCAGTTTCATTTACTAAAGTTAAAAAGAAGCCCAACACTATTTTTTTTTTCCTTCCCATCAAGCAAAAACTTTGTGTGTGAAACTGTATATTTGTGGAAAATGTGAAGTGCCTTAATGTCACCCTTTAAAACTTCCCATAAAGTCTTTAAAGTAAGTGGGATGGTGGGGGGGTCTTTGGGGATGTGTAGGGGGTGTTATATCTCCAGAAGCTATTTTTAAAACTAGTAACGTTTAAAACAATCTAACGACATTCGCGCATCACTATCATCGTGGAGTTTTCGAGGAGTACAAAAGTGATATTAGTCTTTCATTCGTCATAACCTATCATCATAAAAATAAAAAAAATATTTAAAAAAAACTAAAAAATATTTCGTCGGTAAATCGCGAGGCAGCTTTAAAACGCGTTTATTAACTTGTACTTATAATGTAAAATAATTAACAATACACGGGTTGTGAAGATGTATAGTGTTCCTGCCTTTCAGCATTAACTTTGTATTATAGTGTGTTTTCTATTGCATTAAAGTCACGTTTAAGAGGATTTAAATATTGAGGGAAGATGAGCATGCTGCTGAAAATGTTCTATGTTTTTTTTATTTATTTATTTTTTTGCGAGTTTCAAAGATATTGTTAGGATGTTTTAAATGAATTGTTAATTTTTTATCATTTCTAATGTGTTAACTTCTAACTTCCTTGAAATACATTCTTTAATTATTTTGCACTTTATATTATTAAATGTAAGAATGATATGTATATAAATTGTTTAAATAGAGCTTTAAAGATTTACCTTGAGTTTGTACTCAGCAGCTGTGTTGATTTATTCCAATTGTTAAACTTTTGAGAAAAAACTGTGTAGGGAATAAAATGTCTTTTTTTAAGTGTAAAGGAGTTAATAAATAAATTAATTAAAAATGTGATAATGCTCCTTTAATGTACTTTTAATGTATTTAGATTTATACTGATGATAGGTCGCGTGGGAGGGGCCATAAGTGGGTGGGTATTATTGGTATACTCCAAGGTGACCCTTCTGTATATGTGTGTTGCACGTATGTGTGTTTTGCTTGCTCATGGTACATATGTGATTGCTTGTATGATAAAGAATTACGTTGTTGTGTCCATTTGTACAATGTACTCATTGAATCTGATTGTTCTTTAACACATTTTATCATTAAATACATTTTTTTTTTTGTCAGTTGAACTGGTTAGAGGAAAAGCTTTCCTGGTGATCTTTATTATGAAATATGGCCAAAAATATTGAAGCACTGTTTTCAAATAATATTATTTCTATCTGGTAAATTTACTGACCTTTAAAGCAAGTTTCCTACTTCTGATGCCAAAAATGTGCTTTTGTATTAAGTTTTTTTTTTATTAGTATTTATTTTTTAAAAAAATATCTGTATACTTAACTTGAAATCATGATGTAAAAAATCCTTATCCAACTTTGTCAATTTATCTAACAATTAAATCCAGTTTACTAGCCAACAGTCTTAATGTAGTGAAGTTGTATATTTCTCTTTTAGTGTGTTCAAAAATCCCTGTATTCTAAAATTTAAATATTAAAAAAAAATTAAAACTTCAGAATAATTTATTGATTTTGCAGAAATATATAGCACTTCAATAATAAAGTTTTTAAGTGAAAACAATTTAATATAGTGTAAAAAATCAGTCTTTTCAGCAATTCGAAGCTGTCGAAAATTGGAGGACATAATTGATTACAGGTGTTATACATTAAATACTAAATAAACTTTTTTTTAATTGCTTTATATTATTAAACCATTGGACTTTTATTTCAGACGTGAAAACTATTATAAATTGTTGAATATGAAGAGTAAAAAATCCTGTTTAATAATTTTGTTTCATTAATAATTTTTATATTAAAACAAATGTTCATTGAATGTTATTTTTCAGTATAGTTATCAATTTTTATAAATATTGTTTTACATTACAGTTTTTAAATAAAAGCGAGCTTTAAAGATTAATGGCAATCAAGTTAAATTTATTCTTAATCACATTACATTGGTGTGATAACTAATCTTAAATAAACAAGTATTTTGTTGCTATAAGAAATCTGTCCAAACTGTAATTAGGCCCTATTATCTCCTACTTTCCACTTATTGTAATATTAAATGCATCATATTCGAGAGGGAAATTTTCTTTAAATATGAAATACAGATTTTGTATAATGCAAATCACTCTAATATTTCTAATTCCTCTGATTCAATTCTTTTGTTAAAAGAATGGCACGTTAAACTGTTTGCTGTTTTGAAGTCTTCGCTACAACGAATATCTATTTAGTTTACTTTTTTTCCCCCCTTCCTGATATAGTTTATGAAAATAAATACTATATCTAGTTTTTAACATTAACTGCCATCACTAAATTTAACAGTCATTAATAATAAAATCCTGTGTTTTAATTTATGTTATGAGCAAAATGTGTATTCAGTGTTTCAAGTCTTCACGATATTATATAAGGTTATTTAAGATTTTTATCGTAGCCAGCATTGCAAAATGTACTTAGCTGACGGGGGATTCGAGTTTTTTTTTTCCCCCCCAATTTCAAACATTAGCATTTCTTTTTACTTATTCTGTTTCCTGTCTTTTTGTGTAGGAGGTGCAATTTTTTTTTTTATTTAAGTCATTAAACTGAATAATTTAAAGCGAACATGTAATGACTTATTAAATGTGAACTTTTATACATACAGAACTCATTTGTTTTTTTAATCATTTTAAGGCTGTGATTTTTCTTAACTTGTTATTATTTAATGACATCCTGTTTTATTTTTTTAATTTAAAAGCTGATTATCGTTATTTTTGTTGTAATGTATTAATTTCCATGTGTTAGGTAAACAGTTGTATCATGACTTTTTTTTTATGTGGTGCCAAAGTTTTCTGCTACTTGACTGTGGCACTTCAAATAGCCTTATAGTAATGCTAAGATTTGCTTTAATTGTATCTTATAATGCAAATGTAAAGAGTCATAGTAACCCTTCAGAACCGATGTTAACTAGTTCATGAAATTTAGTGCATTATTTTAGTTCCTAGTCAAATTTTGCTGGATAAGTATTACTGCCACATATTGTTAGCAAATGTTATACTTTTAACATTGCTTTGCAAGGGAAAAAGTTATTCAAAATATTTGTTCCTGCAATTTATAGTGGGGTTCCTTTTCCATTTTATAAATTCCATGTATGTGATATAACAGAATTTAATAAAATGTATCCTGGATTAATCAATAAATTCCTTAGACTGAAAAGGAGACCTGCAAGTCATATACATACAGGAATGTCCCTTAAAGTCCCATACCACCCTTTTAACTACCGAATGGCTGCAGCTATCTTCATGAGAGTGGTGTCTAGGTAGGGTAAAGTGACTATGCATTAGTGGATGAAATCACCTACAGCGCCACCTGGTGGAGATAGCGTTATTATATCTAAAACGGTACGAGATGGAGGGGGGAAAAGTGAATTGCAAAGTTTTAGAGTATCATCGATTTAGTACAAGACACCTTCTGGATGGACGTAAATGCTTAGAACAGAATGCTTGAAACATGTATTTGTTTGTTCACGATTTCCTACACTGACACGCGAGAAAACATTCTTTGGGGGGGGGGGGACGCAACTAGTTATGACAAGATACCTTTATTTTCGATGTTCTAACTTCTCTCCATCAGCTACTTTGTGTATCCGGACTTTTGCCACGTTGGGGGTTTGTTTTTTGTCCGAAATATAATCTTTTCTCCTTTCGTTGACGTCACAGTTTCGGAATCCGCAGATGGATGATGCTCTACAACTTTGCAATTCAGTTTTTTTTCTCTATCTTGTACCGTTTTAGAGATAATAATACTAACTCCACCGTTTTCCATCAGGTGGCGCTGTAAGTGGTTTCATCCAGTAGCGCGTAGTCACTTTACCATGCCTAGACACCACTTTTGTGACAATAGCTGCAGCCATTTGGTAGTTAAAGGGTGGTAAGGGACTTGAGTGGGCACCCTGTATAATCCTTTGAAAATTTAAATGAAAATATTAGTTTTTATGATATTTTACTTTTCTCATGAGGGATTTTACATTGTAAAGTATTGCTCAATATATATGGATATTTATATTTGGGAACCCCATAATTATTTTGTATAAAATTGTAGTGTTTTTTTTTCCCCTATTGTATTTATTTATTTTCCCATACCTTTTTCCATAAAGTGAATTACGTGGTACCTCATTCCATATCTTTAAAGAATGCAATTGGTGTTGCCTTCTTTGTCGCTTTAAATTGTGTCTGTGAGAAACTGTCTTTTCCTGCTTGTGTGTGTTTTTTAGCTTCGGATTTCTAGTGCAAATTTTAAACGTAAGTGTTGGGGCCATAAAATATCGAAACTGACGGTAAAATTTACTGGAAGTTTCAAATCATTTGTTTTCTCCCCTTTTCATAAATCTTTTGTTTGTAAATGTTTTGATAAATGCCTGTTTCTTTTATGCAAAATAAAATCGGAGCATGAGGCTTGAAGCTGCGTTCTTTCTTTTCAGTGTTTACACACATATTGCACACCACGGTCTTTTCAATTTTTAACGAGTTTTACATGCATATCTTCCTTTGAGATAAAATTTTTTTCTAACCTTTAGCTAATCACAGTCTGTGGTGAATTGACTCGATCTTAATTTTGCTGCCCACTCAATTATAGCAAATCGTACATTTGATTATGTGAGCCAGTGGACACGTTAAATATAGCTATGGAACATATACAGTAATGATTATGATTCAGATTTTGTTACTTTCACAAATTTTGCATGGGAGAGTATATCCAAGATTAATTATATACATATTTGACATGTATAGGGAATAAACAATGTCCTTGAATAATGATAATTTTAATGCTGTGTGGATTGTGAAATATTTAGCCTCGTTGAACAAAAATATCTGTGGAGTTTTAGCTCTGGAAATCTCAAAACTGTATTGACTGGGATTTTGTGTATGATAATATTTTGGAGATTATTTATTGAATAGATGGAGAGTTGAACAAAATTCCTTGCATTCCGTGGGCCATTATTTTTCTGCTAGTAACACTTGTGAAACTGAAGTATGCATATTAACATCTAATGCTTGAAGGGAAAGTGAAAAGTCATTGTATACATAAAAATGTTGAATTTTAAATTATAAATAAAAAGGAACATGAAAGCTTCAATTCTTAGACTAATCTTTTTCCAAAAAGAAACTGATTTTACCACGTTTTTCTTAACTCGGTTTCTTGTCTGTCTGTTCGGTACAAATTTTGCAATCAGTTTTAAACTAACTTCCTGATGAGCTGCAGACTTGAAACTTTAAACATAGCTCAGAACTAGATGACAATGCAATATTAATTCTCTTTCTTGTCTGTCTGTTAATTTTTTTATTTCATATTTTGTGTTTTACCGACCCAGAGCTTCGATAGATGGTGCTGTCCAGGCGTCACTCGTGAATAATGAGGAGGGGGGGAATCTTGAGTTATTTGCAGAAGGGAACGGTTCCCCTACTATTCGCGGCAAATAGTAGGGGAACTTCGAAAAGTGAATTGAAGTTCGGAGGGGAGAGTTTGCTATACCAGAGTGACAATTTGTTTGCCGTGAAATTCTAGAGGGGGGGAAAGTAAAATGCTGCGCAGTTGCTAGTTGTTTAAACGAAGGTCTCTGCGTCACGTAACTTGATTTTTCAGGAAAATAACAATTTTCTATTTATGATGAGGTGAAGAGAAACTGAAATTTGCCACATGTCTCTGTCATAATCTCATCAAGGTGCTTAAATTCGATTGCAAAATTTCATGCACACAAGACTAAAAAGCAGAAAATAATTATTTAAATAAAATAAAAATTTTAATATACCACGTTTTTAAAACGGACTAAAAAGTATAAAATAATTTCTTCTAGCCCAATACAGATTTATAACCCCATACAGATTTAAAACGAAAAACGTGGGGCTCGTGCAATATTTAATAGTAAGGAGTAGCTGTCGTTGAGAAAACTCGCATAACAGTTCATATCATTTCCATTACGATAAAATTGTTAGTGACTTAAATAATTTATGCATCAATTATCTATTGCATGCGCCCCACGTTTTTCGTTTTAAATCTGTATGGGGTTATAAATCTGTATTGGTCTAGAAGAAATTATTTTATACTTTTTAGTCCGTTTTAAAAACGTGGTATATTAAAATTTTTATTTTATTTAAATTTAAAGATCTTAAGCAACCAAAAGGGTTGCGATTTGGTAATTGATGAAAAAGTTATGGTTTCTCTGTTGAAATAGTTACGGAATGTCATACACTTCTGGAAATGTGTATATTCTAAATTAGTGGAAATTATGTTGAACCAGATTTTTGAAATGGGTGCACATTCACTCCTGATAAAGATTAATCAAAAATCTTTCGGGGAGGCAATTTTCTTTAAATGTACCTTGTTTGAATTACGTTCAACATCGTAGAGTAGAACTGGAGAAAGTAAAACTCATGACTTCATTTTTTAACATTATTTAGCATCAAGGAATTGTTAATATGTTCCCTGAAGTGCATGTAGGTATCGTAGAAAATATACAATCCTCAAGAAATTGAGGAAATTTTATTCTAGATATCTCTACCACGTATTTTAAATTCAGGTTTGGTTTGTTGTAATGAATCTGCATGCTTCTGTAGTAAAGGCAATGGTCAGTTTTATGGTGTCCTGCTGATTCAATGAAAGCCTTATCTTGCTATTGCAAAGAGCCTTTACAGTGAAACTTGTGTATAATATTTTTATGGTCCCGGTGAAATTCCTATTTGCTCAATGCATTTTCAACCTCTCTACAAGGATAATCTCTTTAGATTCACCTGTCCATAACAAATTTTCCTTTTTAAGAAGCTGGTATAGTACAATCCCATTTTTTCCCCCCCTTGGAAAGCGAGACGCTATAGTCAAGAATATCGGGTAAGAAGGGAAACAGGGTCATGAAGCTAGCATTGGTGATTGTGTTCCGGTATTATACTGGAAATCAGGTATTCTCTTCATGCTTAATACCGGAATTCCGGTATTTTCTGATAAATCTATTTCCAAAGACTCGAACTACTACGGATTCTCCTTAGTTTCTACGCAATTTCGGCTTCTACTACGGACTACACAAATTATAATCCATACTAGCTGCATGACCCGGCGTTGCACGGGCAATCTTGAATAATGGGATATTCCCGGGCGGAGAGAAGTGAGATCGCGTGAGGCCTTCGGATCCATATTTTTTCATATGCCCGGCTCCGTTTTTTTTCCAACAAATATTGTTACTTACTTTCTCCAAGAAATGTAAATATTCTTTCAAATCTAGTCTTTTTATTACTAATTTTCATATACCCTCCTCCGATTTATTTTTTTTACATATATTGTCACTAACGTAAACGTTACGTTCCCCCCAAATCGTATTCTCTTTTCTTTGTTCTGTTTCTTCGGCTCTTCTCTGCTGGCTACGTTGCCCCATTACTGCCAATCGTCTATTTCTTTGTTCTTCTGTTTCTTCCGCTCTTCTGTCCTGGCCACGTTGTGCCATAGTTGACAATCGGCGGCTTCTTTCTTCTTCAGTTTCAACCACTCTCCTTTCACGTTTTCTAATTGCCTCCCGTCTACTGGCAACATCCCCTGTAATTCCTCTTTTTCTTTTAGGCATCGGAAAAAGCGAGAATTGAACAAAGCAAAAATAGTAACTTCCAAATATCAGCTTAAAATAGAAGCTTCTACAAATATTTAAACTTGATCAAATCAATGAATAATGATTAAAATCACTAACATAACTAATCTACATCTTTCGGAATATAACTTTACACAAACTAAACACCTCTTTTAATTTCGTTAAAATGATTGGTTGGACGTTATATCACGGGATAAAAAAAGAATTTATACACTTTCAACAATACATTTTTTTTATTTCTGTCAGCGTCATTTTTTTATTGTTGTTGTTACAATGTTCTTTAAAGTAAACGACTTCAACAATAAAATAAATTTTGAATTGCGGTGTAACAATGAAAAGTATTGTTGTAAATTAGTTTTTAATTAATATCTTTTTCACTAATTAAAATTTCGGAATTTAAATGACCGAAATGGCTTCCCTGGATTATTCCCCATCTTTTGGTACTTTCCGCGCGCTTCTCCGTTCGGCGGTTCGTGAGAAGATAGCCGGACATACATACATACATACATACGTTTGTTTACCTTCGAATTTTAATAGAGTAGACTACGAAAAATTTACTTTGGAAGTTCATTGGCCACTTTTTTGTGTTAACACCGTGTACCTCTTGAATGGCGTGGCGTAGAACATTGGCATTTGAAGAAAAGCTACAAACAATTTCGGAAATCGATCAAGAACTAAAGCAAGTTGATACTGCTAAAAAATATGGGATTTTTCAGTTGACATTGGCTACTTTAAAAAAAGAATGGCATTGAAGATGCGGTGGATAGAAAACGATTGAATGTGTTTCAAAGTTTTCAGCTAAAATTTTCATTTTGAAATTCTTAAAAAAAGTGTAAATGTAAAATTTTATATCTGTATATAAAATTTTATGTTTTTATAAAATATTTTAGTATATTAATTCATGCACACACACATAACCATTGGATGCTCAAATCCTCAAGTTGTCTATAACAATATATTTTCTACGTCCCTAGAATATCGGTAGAGACAGCTTTTACTGTATTATGTTTTATGTCAAGAGGAATAACTTTTTCAGTGAACTTCATCTTTGAATTCATTAGGTAGGGGAAACTTGGCCTTAGATTTAATTTTTCTTACATTTCTTGAATATTTTGATGTCATCATAAAAGGATTAGCTTTTAAGACTGAGAAATATCTCATTTAATCGTAAAATAAATATATTTCATGAAATCACATAGTTATACTTGACCTTACATGCAATGAATATTTAACCCTTAAAATCCTGATTTGTAAAAAAATTATTTAAAAATGTTTTGTGATTTTAAGTATGTTTTATGGCTAAAAAACAGTTTGTGACCAAATGAGAACACTGGGCTTTATTTTAGTAAAAAATTACCTTGATAAAATTCTATAATATTAAATACAGATGAATTTTAATAACTAATAATATGGATAACGAATTTCCTTCAGCATTATAGAATAAAATATGATATTCTCTATCGTACAAACAAATCAAAATAGATACAGCCTCAAACGAAAAACATATATTTTTTTTTTATCAGCACTCGGGTTGTCATCTATATGTTATAAATTGATTTAATAAAATGTTCAATATGTATCCTATTGGCAACAGCAGGCATTAGCTCTTCAGAAGACAAAATTGGGTATGTTGCTTAAAGGCAACACTGGGCACTTAAGGGTTATTTTCTTTCAATAATACTTATGCATGCAGAGTTCAGATATTGAATTGAAGGTGGCGTGATTATCGACAAATATTTAAGTGAACTAATTTTAAAAATTAAATACTATAGCAATTGTAAAATGCTATCGCTCTTAGCATCTTGTAAGTGGACCCACTAAACTGACGCGACTGTCCGGCTCTGGTATGACGAAAGAAATAGGATGAACTTCTACTGTTTTAGCTTGATGATGCAAATAAAGACCGTTCATATTAACTATATTATAATTACCCACAACATTTCAGATTTTCCAAGATAGACATCATTTAGTCATAGTTACAGCTTCAAACATTCCTTGAGCTTTTTGACCCACTTTTGGTTAAAAACCTGATGAATCTGTAACTTCTGGGCCTACGTCGAGGTCAAGTTAACAGCATGTGTAGAGGCGAGATTTACTGGATAGTTGCCGAGGTATTTAAGGTACGTAGAACCATTGACACACAAGTGCTTCCTATTAACTAGTAGAAGACTACATGTCTCAGCTTCTGAACGTATCATGCCCGATTCCATATGTATATTAGAAGTACTCCATTGTGAGAAACACAGTCAAAGAAGGACTACTAGATAATAAAATAACAAATTTAATCGAATAACAGCTAAATTAACTCATAACATCATTAAACGCGCTAGCTGTGAGATGATACAAAAATAAGATAGTGAACAGAAGTAATCGCAGCCTTTAAGTACTTCAACAGGCTGCTTGCTATTGGTCGATAGGTGACATCACAAAGAGGGCGGATCCGATCTGCATGCAATTACAATTCGAGATATTGCCTGATGCCACAAATCTTTCAAGAGGTTGTGGTTTGCCAATGCCCTTACCATAATGCAAGATAAATGACTGCCGGTATATCAGGAACTGAATTCAAAACAAGGGTGTACTTTGATATTTTTGCTTCGTCACTAATATGGGCCAGTCCTTTCTCTTTCGACGAGCTCTATGAACTAATTGCAAATAGTTGATGAACGGATGTGATATCTATCCATTACCTGGATATCCAAATATTCTGATGTGATCAGTCAAATATGAATCACACAAAGAAATTGTTTCCAGTATCATCATATTGTTATGAAAATAGTACGGTGAAAACAGCCCAACAAGCAGGTAACGGATAATGACCCTTTATTCCCTAATATTCCGGAAAACAAAAAGCACAGGTAACAGGAAAACACAGCACTTGCACAGATCAGCAACACAAATAGACAGCAATTCACTAATTAGGATAGCAACAGCACTTTCAATACCACTCATTGTCTAACAGCTTACTATCTCAGACAGTGGATAAAACTCCAAAGAAAATCCCAATCGATCAACACACACTACTGTGATCCGAGCACTGTCTATTTATAGTCTCCCCGACAGGCTATGACGTCACATGGAATCATCTGGATAAATCCGGATCTCGGCCCCTAATAGAGATATCAAGAAAATTCCAGTACTTTTCAGATCCCACATTTCGTCGCCAAGGTCGGGGGTCAATGGCGGCATTCCAGTACATACCCCTGTAAAACTCTCTTCCCAACCATAAGACTAACATTGCTGGGAAGCAACTTTCCATGTTCATAACAATATAATTGCCATTATTATTTGAACCAAATTTAGATCTCTAAATGGCAAACCACAAGAAGCTAGAACATTTTATGACTGTTATGCCCACAGATTTTTTCCAGTAGTCAATTCCTCGATCAAACATTTTAGTTGACTGCAGACAAATTCTTCCAAGTTTGGTTTTTTGTTTGAAAATGAGGACGTTGCTTATGTGAGTAACAGAATTATGGTTTTCTTATTAGAATGGAAGAGAAAGACAAAGTCAATAGAAGTCTTTTCCGAATTGATTAAACAACATCAGTCCTACTTGTCACCGTTTATAATTGTGGCTGGAGTGAGTATTACTAAACAAATATCTATCGCTATACTACCTCCTGTTCATTTAGTATTCTGTACAAGTAAAATAATTGGAAAAACCAGAGGACCTATTTCGACATTTAGGTAGATTCCTTAATATATATATATATATATAATTGTCTGTATTGTTGTTTGTCTTTTATTCCAGAATTTTTCCATTTTTAATTGTATTGTGCTTTTTGAGGGGATAGCGGTAACTTGTTACGGTTTTCGTCTATCGTTAGCAGAAAAAATCACTTATTAATATCATAGGCGAGCTTCTCTTCCTGACGAGCGGCTCGCCATGATATTTTTCAGTTTATTAAAATTTTTGTCTTCTTTTTTTTGTTCCTTGTATGTTTTTGAATTTTCGTCTTTTGTTTCTTGTTTATATATATATATACATAACGCTTTTGCTGGGGTTATCTTGTGAACACGATAACTGGCGTAATTTTGATTTGATTTTAACCGGTCACATTTGGCTAAAACACTTGGAAGAAAAACTAATATTTTATCTCGTGGGGTTCCTATGAATACCCCGTGGCGTCAATATCTTCGTTGCCAACACTCGCTACGAAACTGCCTTAAACGGGTGGAAACGGCAGGAATGGAATTAAATATTGCCCTAAGTTACAGGGTTTCCGTTTTATTCGTGCAGCAAAGATTTTGCTTCGATCTTGCACAAATTCGTGTGTGAAAAAGAATCGTAGAACGGCTAAGTAAAACCCATTCTTGCCTACCGTACCTAAAGGTATGTACGTTATGTAAGAATATCATCACTTAATAAGCAACACTACCTATCTCAATTTTTTGAAATTTCCAAGAGGAAGAAAATACTCAATTTTTCGCAACCAATAACGGATATATCTGAATTTTTTTCACATCTGATATGAACATAAAACCGAAATTTTCTACCAGATTTGAAACAAATTTCAAAAATATTCGTTATTGGTTGTGAAAAATTGAGTATTTTCTTCCACTTTGAAATTTAAAAAAAAAAAAAAAGATCGAAATTGGTGGTGGTCTTGTCAACCCCTTCGGCACGAGCGCCGCATATGTGCGCTCAAGCTTGACTCATCCCAGGGCCGAGCGCCGCATCCTTGCGTACGGCGAAATTGTTGCTGTGGGCCGAGAGCCGCACATATGCGTTTGGCTTTTGGAACAAAATGTTTTCTATCAGATGGCGTTACTATTCCATGTTTCTTTCAGAAGATTGGTCCCGTATATTAATATTTCTTTCTCCGAGGTCAGATTGTAGTCGATCGACATGTTTGTGAATCCTTCGATTAGAATTATTGGATTTTCGGGAATACAAACAGAGACACGTGTTAGCAAGTGTAAAGAGAAGCATATGTTAAGCTACGATATGTGATTTAATTTGAATTAATATTAGGCCAGCTTTCCTGTTCGGGTCTGTTTGACCGAATCGTTTTTTTAACTATTTATGGAGAACGAAAGCATAGAAATATCTGATAGACATTTAGTGATTTCATTAGTGAGTGATATGTTATTTTTTGTATTGTATTACCTAATTTTTTGTATTTCTGTATTGTATTACTTTAATATTTGTATTGGAATTGTTCTTCCCGCCGACTCGTCACATGCTTTACACCCTTTGGGTAAGCAGGGTCGGTGTGTGCAATAATAATAATAATAAAAAGCTTCGTTAAGCTGGGTATTCACAAGAAGGCTGTTCCACACCATTTGGAGAGCTCCATTAAACACGGTTCCATTTTTAAGCCGATCCTTTTTGGTGGGTCATTCACGGGTTAGACCACGCCAACCGCAGACCCATCCATCGCCTACGGGCAACCCGATCCCCTAGGCTACAGCGCTTACTCTCCAACCCGCTTTCGAAACGGGTCCCCCAGCACTGATTTCCCCTGATTGACTTCCACTCCCCCTCCCCCACGGGTGGTTTTCGCTATTGTGAGAGA
>BGPR01011116.1:0-39877 GCA_013235015.1 Araneus ventricosus
TCAGTGCTTCCGTTCGATTACGTGACTATAATTTCAATTTATTTTTAAAATTCTTCAATTAATGAATTATGTTTGAAACTCAAAATAAATTCATTAGAAGACAATTGTTTGTTCTATCCAATGACATGTGTTTGTTTTTTCAACTATCATTAGAAAAGACCTAGAGCTATGCTTATGCGAAAATGACCCAAACAACAAAAAAACATTAAAGAAAAAGTGCCACAATTCGAATTCAGACGGGTAGCCATTGGTCTGTACAACTTCTGTGTGCCAATTTTGTGGTCACGATGAATTAGATGGACATGCACACGACTTATTACCTTTCATAACTATGCATAGAGATTCAATTATCAGAATAATATATGGCTTTTTAATATTTGGATCTTATAATGAATACAGTAGAAAAATAAATAAAAGGACTATTATCAACAAAGAAAATAAATATAAAAGTGGTTAAGTACCACATTTTTGTGATAAAACATGTGTGGCCCAGAAGGAGGCCAGGCTCAGGAATTTAGGCATGATATAGATTTTCTAAAAATATTGGGTAAGATCTTTACAGGCTTTTCTGACTCAAAAGTAATAAATATTACATCAAAATCAGGGTTCACATTAAAGGCACTGGAATCTATTCAAGCTAAAGTTAATAAGAGTAATTACAGTTACTGGATTTTTTTTTTTTTTTTTTGTTTAAAGAAAAATAGAAATATTCTAGTTTTATTAATAGTTAAAAGCGTGATATATTAAACTGATAATCTCTATATATATTATAAATGAATATTTTCATGAACTATGATACTGTGACATGGATTTTAAAACAATTCTTGATTTTAAAACTTCAATGATCTCTAAAGAGATTTATAACCTATTACCATTCACATCCTTCACAATTACTAATTTTAGAAAGTTACCAGTCAAAAAAATACAAAATAAAACTTTTTTTTTAATCACTTTAAAAACACTACGTATTTAAAAACATTAAAAAATATTATTATATGGTAAATTTAAAGATACACCCCTTCATTAAATGGGATTATTGTTTAACACAGGATAAGTCTTAAAAGTTAACCAGTAATAAATTGAAAATCCATAAAATTGATCAATCAAAGAAAATATAATTTGAAATTCTAAATATTAATAGCTTTTTTTTTTTTTTTACTTTCATTCTTAAATCAGAATTGTTCATATACACATAACAAGGTGAAAATAATTTATTTCTAAAAAATGATGAAATTGTTAGAATAGAAAATCAAAATAAAATAAAGTAAAATCCATAAAACACAGAAGATGAAGCAAAACATAGTGGCAAAATACAGTTAGAATATTAAAAAGATATACAAGCTGATTTTTTTTAGAAAATCCTGTAATGTCTTTTGTGTACGAAAACTATATTCTTCCATTATTTATATCAGAAAGGAAGGGGGATGTAATAAACATTGAATTAACACTGGAAATTTTTCCACTATTTCTCCACAGTGTTGTTTATAACAAAATTTCTTTCACGCTTTTTTTCTTTCTTTCGTGTATTACAATAATCAAATTTGTTCCGACATAATCAAACAAGAGGAATACATCTGACATTCTTAACAAATTGTCTACTTGTTTCAAATTAACATAACTGGCAATATCAAAGCTCAAAGGTTTTTTTTTTATGTGATATTATTATCCACATAAAGCAATAACTGAATTAAAAATTTAAGCAAAAAGAAAAAGATATTTTTTTTATTCAACAAAATATTTTGGACTAACAACATCATATATTAAACTACAGACATAATGTATCTAATTTTGGATTACAATGACAGCACATATCCGATATTAAACAGCGTTCCAATCTTTCAATTATCAGAAAATGCGTTCACTAATTTATCAAGAATTGTATCATAACAGAGGAAAAAAAGCTTTATTATTTCTTCAAGTTTTTAGTTTATAAATAGAATACTTAAATTTTTAAAACTTTTGACAAAATGTTTATCTCTGAAATTATTTGTTACCGAGTCTTCATTAAAAATTAAAAGATAATGCAAAATCTTAATAATAAATCCTGTAATGTCTTTTGAGTACGAAAACTATATTCTTCCATTATTTATTTCAGAAAAGAAGGGGGATGTAATAAACATTGAATTAACACTGGAAATTTTTCCACTATTTCTCCACAGTGTTGTTTATAACAAAATTTCTTTCACACTTTCTTTCTTTCTTTCGTGTATTACAATGATCAAATTTGTTCCCACATACTCAAATAAGAGGAATACATCTGACATTCGTAGCAAATTGTCTATTTGTTTCAAATTAACATAACTGGAATTATCAAAGCTCAACAAAACTATAACCAACAAAACCGAAATGCATAATCTCAACTATAACCGACATACAAAAATTGATACAATAAACGGATTACTATTATGATTATACCATGTAACCAATTTTCACAATAAAAAAAGCAAGAAAGACAACTTAATAATGCATTCTATAATCAACTAAAAAACACACAGGAGAAAAATAGCAAACTAAAAGCAATTAAAAGGAACACAAAAAATATTCTAACCTCTTCTTTATTTGTTAATTCAGCTATATGATTTAGTATCTTATAAAATACTTCGTGCCAGGGTAGGTAACTGAAACAAAGGGAAAGAAAAACAAATGATACGGGGAAAGAAAAACATACTAGCAGGTAGCAACTAAAAGACTAGCAAGATATTTCATTACACTATCAATATGTTAACTAAAAAATATTTTTTTAAAAAAGGAAACAAATAATGTTAGAATATAAACATGCAACTTTTCAAAATATATCGTAATTTTGTAATTTTCACCCACATAAATATAAAACTAGAAATAAAAGACAATTTAAAATGCAATTATACTTAATACCAAAATATAAGATATTTATAGATCTGAATTTATAATTAACAAAAAATTTCAATTATTTACTATTTCAGATTGTGTTTAAATAAATAACACTCTTTTAGAAATTAAGTAAATATTCTTGAGCATAAGAATGAATTTTGTTAATACCAGTCTTATGCATGACATTATTTTTAGAGAATGCAATAACTTTTCATAGTTCCTTTCTTTTTGCCAACATCATATTATAAAGATAAATTAAATGAGATATTTAAACTAAAAAAAAATTGGAATCAATAGTGAACTACTTTTTAAAATACTGACAATAACTTGAAGTTAATCAACATAACATAATGATACATCTTCACTAATTTTCATTCATGAAGTTAGGAAAATAATGGACATGATGAAAAGATTAATCTCATAAGAAATGTTCATAAAAAGAATCTACTTTTTTTCCTAGTACTTACTATGAAATTAAAAAAAAAAAAAAAATCAAAAAAAAAAAAAAAAATCAAGAAAATTTGATTGCATATAAAACTAATTTTTTTAAAAAATTAAGGAACAGCTATGAAATACGGCATCGCTGGCGATATTTCATTATTTTGGCGACTTTTTAGTTGTGTAAACAAACATGGCATCGGTTGTGTTGCCTAATCAAATATGGCGACTGTTTTGTTGAACATTTTAGCGTTCTCTCGCGTACGTGTTCAGGCAAATTTTTTTAATTAAAAAAAAAAAAAAAAAAAAACGGTTGAAATCTAGAAGTTGTACACACTCTTAAAACACTGCCTTATCGCCAAAGCAAGACATTGACCGCTGCATATCTTTGGAGCCAAGTCGCCAAAGCTACAGTAAAAGCTTAACTAACCGGCATGCTCGGGAAACTCCGATTTCCGGATAGTTGAGTGTGACGGGAAAAATGGGGGGGGGTAAGTAAATTGTAGCCTTTTTTTTAAAGATTTTTTCGGCCAAATAATTTGTTTTTGTCATTTTGAAATGTGCATTAAATATAATACTTCTGTATCTTCCATAACATTGCATTTACAAAACATATGAAGATTTTAATTTAACATTGATGATTTAAAAAAAATATATATAATCTGTAGCCGAATTTTTACCGTAAATATATAGATTGTAAAAATATAAACATATAAAAATAGCCGACGAAACTGAAAAATATTCTACTCAGCAAGCATAATAAAACTCTTTTAAGTGATCATAAAAAAATCCCAGATTGAATACCAAAACTAATTATCTTTTAGAAGATCGCAGGGGTTATTGCGCAATACGCGCACCTCCACTTCTCCTGCTCTTGATATTACGTAATCGGAATCAACATCTGCTGGTATTTGGAGAGTAAATAAATAAAGGAAAAGAAAGCGACTTACCAATCTGGAGTACCCCCCCCCCGGGGGGGGTTGTTTTTTTTACCGATTCTGTCTCTTTGCCTTTTTTTTTGTTGTTGTCGATTTTGTTTTTAGGTCCTGTTTTTCGGCGATAGGTGAGGACCTTTTATTATTATTATTTTTTTTTGGTTCTCACTTTTGCTTTTGAACCCACCCACTCCATAAAACAAGTCTGTGTAAATCACAGTACTGTATATTGTTTGTTTTTTTCTTCTACGCTCCTCCGTGCGGGAACGGACGTTGCATTCCAGAAATAAATTGTCCACGTGAATGGAACGGCGTGCGCGCACGCGCGTGCTAAATTTTGGCGCGCAGATGTAAATTTTTTAGAAAAACTCATTTTCTAATTTTTCCGGTTAGTTGAGCTTTCCGGATACTTGAATGCCGGATAATCGAGAGTTTACTGTATATGCAAGTATTACCTGTATTAGCTTTGGCGACTTGACCCCGTTTTAAGAGTGTGTACCAACTTCTAGATTTCAACCAAAAAAACATCAGCGGCTTCGCTTTCAGCAAAGCGGGAGCCTTGTAGCTTTGTTTTTTTATCGAATGTTACGAATCCAGTTGTTTTTTAAATTCCCCAAAACAAGAATTTCCATACCTTAAACCTAATTTTAATCAGAAAGTCGCCAAAATAACAAAATATCGCCAGTGATGTCGTATATCAAAGCTGTACCAAAGTTAAATAACAAATACTAGTGTGGTTTTCTTAATAGAAGAGTGCAGGCTAGGAAGCATTTTTTTCTTTTTTTTTTTAATCATGGAAGGGAGAGGGAGCAATCTAAAAATGGCATAAATTGAACATGCTTGCAATATAAACACAGATATATTTCAACACAGATCTATAAGTGTATAAATAAAATCTAATGAAAACTCAAAATTTTAAAATTAAAGCAAATAAAAAGATTACAACACACTGGAGTACACTTTTCACTAAGCAATAATGTATCATTGATTCAGTGTCAAAAGTCCAAACAAATAGCTTAATAATCAATATAGTTGTTTTTTTTACAAAGAGGGAAGAGTTCTTTATTACACAAATGTTATTGAAAAACAATAAAAACATATGAACGAAATAAAATCTGAACAAATAGGTGCAATAAATTAGAATGGCAGTTTTTGTATCAGAGTATCTGCAGAAAATAATTATCAAACTATTAAATATATTAAATGATAAAGAAAAGGTTAAAAGTATAAAATGTACCTCAGAATAACAAAACAAGATGATGAGTTTGAAGCATGTCTACAAAAGCCAAATGTCCACTCGCTGTCAATATTCGTCAAAACAAATGAAAAGTGCTGCACGGCATTGCTGGAAGGGAGAAAAAAACGAGTTTATCAAATAATTACATAAATAATAATTTAGCAGGACTTAAAAATGCATCTACCTCAAAAGAGTCAAGATTGTGATTCGTATCCAATGATTGAATGAAAAAAACGTAAATTAAAAAAAATATTAAAGAGTCGTAAAAGATGACAAACTCACTTGCTAAATTCACATGGGTAAGCAAAACTTGCCAAAGATTTCAAAATGTCCTGAAAGAAAACATAGAATTATTATTCAGTCATTTTCACCCAAAGAGAAACAAATTCGGTTCAAGTGAAGTTTAAGGTACGGAGCTGTTCCTCTCTACTTTGCATTGCCGATTCATAGCTCCCAAGATGAAGATGGTTTAGCAATGTGTTTACATTGCGATAATTCTAATTTCGTTGGAATTAAAAAAAAAACTATATTCCTAACATTCAATGAAAAAGAATAGCTACTAGGTTCCCGCTTTGCTGAAAGTGAAGCTGCTGATGTTTTTTAAGTTTAAAAAATTTGCCCGGAACAAGTACGCACGAGAACAATAAAATGTTCACTGCACACTCAAAACAAATGTTCTCACATTGCCAAACCATCTTGGTCTTGGCGACAAAAAGTTGGCAATGCAAAGTGGAGAGGAACGGCTCCATACCGCCTTAAACTTAACTTTCACCACAAATTCTTCTACCAAATAACATTCAATTACTACCATTAGTTCAGTTTTAGTTAACAATACCAGAAAATTTTTATAACTATAAAATTCTGCTATTAGAACATGCAATTATTTTAATTTGAAAGAAATATTGAAAATTTAATTGAACTTATAAAGAATTAAACTATCAAGATTCAAAAATAAAAATGTTATTTAAAAGAAGAAGCAGAAAAAAGTAAACCTGAGTATATTAAAAGCAAATTTAAATTTATAATATTAAGTTGAAAAATAAATCTATATACATTTCAAATATTAATTGATAGCAATTCTCAGAAACATAAAACACAAAATTGTTCATACAATTAAAGGCATCTACAGCATTCATCTCATTTGTTAACACAACAGTGTTTAACTTTCAGTTTTTGATAAATATAAAGCTATTATTGTTTGGAAGTTCAAAAAAAAAAAAAAAAAAAACCCACGAAAAGTTCTTTAAAATGCATAAATACCCAATTACCTCAAATGAAAGTTAAGCAGACCTTGAATAAAATCATACCCAACTCAAATCCAGCAGTCTTTGATTCATTTTATTAGAGCCACGATTAAATATATTTTAACCTGTCAGAGAGATGAGTTCAACCCTCACCCATATAAATAAAAACCGCAATTCTAAGTCAAATTAACAGCTTTATCACGTTAAATATTATTCAAGTAGTAACGAGGAAACAGCTTCCCCTACCCTGCTTAAACATTCAGAATCAATTGAATGATAGTGGTCATGACAGCAATACAGAAACTGAGGGTGGAGTCTTAAGGGGCATCACCGGCCTCAGCCCAACACTTCTTGACGAGGTATGTCCTGTCAACGGAGTGGAAGTAACTCAACCGCACACCATTATTATTCCCCATGCAGGGAAGAGAGAACCTGCTTCCTTATCCGGCAGCTTCTCATCCATGTACTCATGGTGCCACACAGAGGATATTATTTAAATAATAGCATGTTTACCAATTATGTTATCAATAGGTTTACAAATTATGACATTAAATGTTATCTTAAAGCTCATTTTAAAACAATGCAAAAATTCTGCTCCTCATTTTTTCCCCTTTCCATCAATATTGGGGAAAGGTAATTAAATTTAGTGCTCTTTTTGATTATGCACCAGTGGCAAAAGTCTCAATCGCCTTCCCCTTGTGCTGGCCCTACACATATTCTCAAGGCAGGAGTTAATTGGGTATCTAACACTAGGAGATTTTTCTTCTATCCTCATTCTTACTCCGGAAAGATTTTTGAAAGTCCTCATTTATTAGGAATCCATTTGCATTATATATACCCTGCCAACAGCCACAAGGAGATGAAATGGGAACTTCAATATTATCAATTTATTTCAACTATGCAGAAAAAATACATACTGAATGCCAGAAAAATAACTAGGGCTAAAGAAAATAAAATCCACGATATATATATATATGTAATGACTAAGAAATTTTCCCATCTTTAAAATAAATCTTTTTTAACGACAGTTATTTTTTAATTACGAACGAATTATTTCTACTTCAATCCTATGATAAAAAACACTTCTACTCTAACTAGACTCGCAATATTTCTAGAGCCTCAACTTCGGTACTTTTCCCTTTTTGGTATTATAAAAACTTTCCGTGTCTGTGTAATTTCCTCTTTCATAATCATGTAACGCACTGAGCAAGTCACACCGTTTCAGGCGTAATTCTTCATTCCTGGCCAGGGCTTTATTATTTCAATAATCTTTTAAAAATCTTAATCATAGAGTACTCTATAACTAATTTGATTATGCCTTACTTCTGGAATAAACAGTTTTGGCCTTAAACGACTGCATCTTTTTTGAATTTGGATAAACACAACATCAATGGAAATGTTGTTTCATATATATATATACTTGATGGAATATATCATTAATATACTTAATTATAAGCAAACCTGCTGGATTAATATGGATTTCAATGACTAAAATAAATTCAATTTAAAATACTGTTTTGGGTTAATTTTTTTGGTTGAAATAAAATATAATAAAATGCATTTAATTTTCTTAGACTCATTTTAATAATGAATTAAATAATAAGCTTGTGAAATAAATTATACAGATCATTTTGTTAGCTTAATATCAAATGACACCATCCACAAAAACAATTTTTATAGTTTAGTGTTGTCTGACATTAAGCAGATAATGCATAGCATCACAAAATAATTAATTATACATTTGGACATACTTCACGTTTGTAGTTATACGGATACTTCCAACTTATCCAAGGTTCTGCAAAAATAAAACTACAGTCAGCAAATATAAAATAACATTAATGCATAGTTATAATATTATGTAAAATTGTCCCTTCCAAAATGATGCCATAACAGCCAGCGATGGCTCGTCAACTCAGAAACAAGCAGTGCTGCAAAAGTTATATAGAGCTAAGTTGTAGGAAATTTTGTGCTGATTATTTTGGTATGTAATAATGATATACTAAAAATTGATAGTTTTTGAGTTATAAGCAAGAAAACTGGGGAAACAATTTTTTTCACGTTTTTTGGCTATAACTAAAATTCCAATAAAAATTATTGGTGGCAAACCTTAGATTCATAATCAGTACCTGAAAAAATATAAAGGAGCAAAAAATAACAACTCCCCCAGAAGAGAATTTAAAAAAAATACTGAACGACTGAAAAAAAAAAGGGGGGGGGGGCGCCATATGAGGAAGTCGGGCCAATCGTGAGCTGCTCTGGAATGCAGCTCAAAAGAATGCAATTGCAAGTGGAGAAAGGGTTGCTTTTCTACCGCTCCGCATTGCATTAATTTCATATTCTGATGAGGGGCAAAATTTTCTGCAGTTCTGGTCTGTCTCTCTCTTAATTCTTGATTGATTTTCCATCTTCCTTTTACATTTTTTATTACTTTTTTGCCATTTTTGTTGATTACTGAATTCTCAAAGTGGAAAAGTAAGCCAATTAAAATAAAAAGGGAAATACAATCTTTTAAAATAATTTCAGGGGGGACTGCAGCTCTTATAGACGAGCCACCACTGACAACAGCACTTTATTTAAATAAAAAAATATTCATTTTTTAATAAACAAATTGCTCAGAAACAAACAAAGCTTCCCTCCATTTTTCTGCCAGTACGAACAGAACTAACTATCAAGAAGATTTCTTAACTTACATTTTGGTTATTGAATATAGATTATTTAAGACAGTTGACACATTTTAACTTGTTAGAAACCATTGGTGGTTAACTAGAATATGGCTAAACTTTCACAGATCTTTCCTACAAACTTCTTAAACTTATTCTACATGCAACTCCCTTTTCAGGTGGATTTAGTTTAGTTACATCAGTATCCCATTTTGAAGCAACACGATGGCTATTGTAGGATGGACCTTGTAATTTTGAACTACAGTCAGATGACAAGTATGACATCTCAACATGCAACACCCCCTGTCCAAACTTCTGCAACACACAAGCAGGAGGATACTACATATGTGGAATCAAGTTTCAAAAGGTCACCGCAGTCCCCTTCTCAGGTGGAAAAATTCATGCCCCCGAAGTTGAAAAATAAATCGGAAAACAAAATATTAATCATTGATAGCTAAAAGAAAAATTTAAAACACAAACAAATTGAAATTGATGGAATCTCTTAAGCCAAGGTGTTTAGCAACTGTTATATATAAATTTCAAAGAATCTGGAAGGTAGCCCAGTGGAAATTTTGCAAACTGAATATTTTGTGGCCAACTTCTTTAGGAGTTGCTCTCCACAGTTTAAGACACACGCCTTTATCATAATCTCTCTAAAGGCTTTTATATATCCTGTTCCTGGAGGAATCAAACCACTTACAGATGGTGGAAGAATGAAAAAAAAAAAAATGTAATAACTGCTTCTGATAATCCAACTGATTTCAAATCTATTAGCTTTCCCATCAGCTTAAAGAAGTTGGCATATTTAGTGCTAACGGGTCTTACACATTTTGATGAAATTTACTTTAGCTCTATTATCTAAGTTGCTAGTCTGGTTTTGAAGCACAAACCCTAATTTCATTGAATTTTTTTTTTTAAATTCATGTTTAGCTTTTTGATAGGTTAAAGTTAAGTTTACGGTACGGAGCCATTCCTCTCCACTTTGCATCACCGATTCATGGTCACCAAGAGGAAAACGGTTTAGTTATGTGTTTACATTGCGAAAATTCTCATTCTGGGAATTTTAAAAAAAAAACCTAGAATCCTAACATTCAATGAAAAAGCGTAGATACTAGGTTCCTGCTTTGCTGAAGGTGAAGCCACTGATGTATTCTTAAGTTTAAACAATTTGCATGGACCCCACTTGCGATGCAGCAGGCATTGTATGCGCAAGAGAACAAAATGTTCACGACGTACCCAAAACAAATGTTGTCACATCCCGAAACCATCTTGCTCTTGGCGACAAAAAGTTGGCGATGCAAAGTGGAGAGGAATGGCTTCATAGCTTAAACTTAACTTTTGATAATCAAAAATGAAAAGGAAAACAATGAATCTCAAGCATTATATGATTCTACTTTTATTAATATATAGATTTGAAGAAATGTCAGAATAGTAACAA
This sequence comes from Araneus ventricosus, assembly GCA_013235015.1. Lineage (NCBI taxonomy): Eukaryota > Metazoa > Arthropoda > Arachnida > Araneae > Araneidae > Araneus > Araneus ventricosus. Next base: position 10,803 of record BGPR01011116.1, read on the forward strand.
TATACTTTGCAATAAAATTTCAATTTAATTGTACATCGCCAACATACGCATTTGTTTTCATATACTTCTTAACCATCTGATTCGCAAGACCATTGGAATAGAGAAACATCAAAATACAGGAACGCCCGAGATTCTCTTTCAAAGATAAGGGACATTCACTTCCCCTCTCAAAAACCACAATGACAGATGGCACTCTTTGAATTCTAAGAACACCTCTCCTGTTCCCCAAACCCTACTGGGCGAGCCACTCTAACATAGAAAGCATGCCCTGTTGGTGTGAAATCAATCACACTTAACAAAAGGGGGTGGAAACTTCACAACAGTGATAAGACAGCCGCCGTCTTTTGCTTGAAGGGACGGTTGGGATGATCATGTATTGATAGAGTTAATTAACAAAATTGACCCAATATTCTTTTCTCTCCATATGCCAAAATTAAATAGTTTATTAAACATATTTCCAATACAACTATTATTTAAACTGTAATAATTTTCATATATTGTTAGCAAAGAATTCAAATAAATATAATTTTGCACAATTATGTCATTACTTATATCGAAAGCAAGAATTTATGTCATGCATGACAGTACAAAGTACACTGTATACTGAAAAGAAAATAAATAAATAAAGTACCTTTAGTATTGTCAGGTGGAATGGCTATTTCACAAACAACCTCATAAACAAGATTTGGATTTTTTCTGTAAAAATTATGTTTTGCAAGTGAATATATAGGAGTGAAAACAAAATGATAGATAAAACAAATATGGTAAGAAAAACAACTTTAAAATAACAAATAAACCAAATTACTATGTATAATAATATATTATAATTGCTATTATATGCAAACAACAAACATTTTCAAAATTTTTTAAAAAATAAATTCATTATTTTTAAAAGTTAAAATATATTTAGTAACAAGAAAACTTTTTTTCTTCACAAAAATGATAGAGGAGAATGATAGCAAGACAAAATTATAATAGAGCATTGTCTGACACATTTATCATATTATTTGATAAGCATATTGATTCTAGTAATAAATATATTGACAAAAAAAGATTTTAAAAAAGAAGGCAAGTTGTGGTTAGCATTAAGATTGTCACAGAAAGTACACAACAAAGATGTACGTAAAAGATGCAAATAAGACTAAAAAAGACAAATATAAGTCCTAAATTTTGATTTCACGGATTAATAAAAAGAAAATTCTTCGCTTATCCTTCTAAATGTGTGATACTAATGTAGGTAAACACTCACTTAAATGTTATAATAGGGTCATTGTCAAATCAACACACTCTATAAACCTCACCATCTCGGATTTTCATGAAATTTGGCAGAGATGTACTATTGATATAGACTTGGAAAAATACCAAATTTGATCAAGATATGTGGATTCCTTTTTGAATTACAGCAATGTAAATTTTCAAAAATTTGCCCAAGAACCGCAAACGGAAATTTTTTGAATTGCTCTAGGAGCTCTCCTAATTGAGCTGGAGAGCTGGGACAGGTGTCATTTTACAGCATTTTGCATGCTCTTTCCAATGGTATACAACATACTATAGGTTAATATACAAAATTTTTTGTCAAAATTTAAATTAAAATTTTAATTTAAAATTTTTCAAAAAGTACATATTTTAAAATTTTAAAATTAATTCCATGAATAGTTTGTATTGTTGTAAATCATCTGGCAAAATATTAATTTGGGATGACAATGGGTTAATACTTAAAAAAATTTTAAACTGAAGCTTGTTTTTCATTAATTCCCTGTATTGAGCTGAATAACACAAGAAGGCTAATATTTACACTTCCGTGAAAATAAATATTAATGCTAACCTGAAGAAAGAATATAGTAATGAGTCTAAAATAATTAAATCGTACATGTTTTTGCACTTTAGCAGAATACTTATTAGTTTTTAAGATGAAAAGTTATTTTTACTTAATCAAATTCTTCATTTTTCTGCAAAACATAGCTGAGCCACCAGTTTCCTTCATAGACAGTGGTGATGTAACCTGATATGTCTTCTAATTTCAGTTTCATCTGGTGGCTTCTTTAAACTGCTCCTTTCTTTGTTCAATCTTAATTTCTTAAGAATTTCATTCATTATATTAGGTGTTTTTCATACTTTAAAGAAGCTTACAAACATTTCAAAGACAAGTTTCCTTGCATAAAAATAGGTTTCTCTAAATTTGCTGAGTTGAGACCGAAACATTGTGTGTTAGCTGCTCAAAGTGGCACACACTTTGTTTGTATATGCCTAACTTACCAAAATGTCAAATTGATTATAGACAGTGCTAAAATGAATACTGTAACAAATGTACTGTAAAAAATTATAAGCAATGCCTACCAAAAGTTCTTTCTAACCCATCAACACCTGATTGCAACATATGGGGAACTGTGTTTACTGTCCAAGTGAAACTGAGATAGGTACAATTTTGAAAGAATCCTTTGCTGTAAATTTGATTGAACAAGTTCCACCAGTGGGTTTCAGTTTGCCAGAGACAAGTTTCCTAGAGATCCTTTCCTTTCTAAAAACCTTAGGGAAATCTTCAGAAAAATGTATCGATTTATTCTGCAGCAAGTTGTCTTATTTGGTTCAGCACAACTTCATTGCCAAACAATAGGGAGCATTCTTTAATTACAGAAAAGGATATCTCAAAGAGTTTGCTGTCGTCTGTGATTTCTTTTTGAAAATTATAGCATAGCAAGATGAAGCACAGAGGTATCACTGGACAAGCCCACAGGTCACAATCCATCCTTTTGTAATATATTTCAAACAGGAAAACGAAGTTGAACATGTTAGTTACATAGTTGTTTCTGACTGCCTAGAGCACAACACAGTTGCTGTGTACACCTTTAAAAATACTCCTACCCTTTCCGACATCTAAATTTCAAAGATTTCCAAACAAGATTTTTTTATTTTTCAGACGAGTCTGCCACCAAATACAAAAATAAGAAAAACTTTTTGAACTTCTGCTTTCATGAGAAATATTTTAAAGTGAAAGGAGAGTGTTATTTTTTGTTCACAGAATATGAAAAAGTATCTTGCGAAGGAATAAGGGATTCAATAAAGAGACTGGCACCTTGTGCTAGTTTACAATGACCATATAAAAATCAAACTTGAACCCCACGACAACTTTTTGAGTGGACTGTAGAAAATATTACCAAGGTAGATTTTGCCTACTCAACCCAAGAGGAATATGCTGAATCAGAATTGTTCTTGAACAGTCACTTTGATCAAGCATTGGCTATCCAAGGAACCAGGCAATATCATGCATTCATTCTCAAAACTACACCAACATTATTGGTGAAATACTTCTCATACGATTTGCAGGTTTGGGAAAAAGAAGTGTCAAAATATTCAAATAAACTGAAATTAGAAGACATATCAGGTTACATCACCACTGTCTATGAAGGAAACTGGTGGCTTGGCTATGTTTTGCAGAAAAATGAAGAATTTGGTTAAGTAAAAATAACTTTTCATCTTAAAAACTAATAAGTATTCTGCTAAAGTACAAAAACATGTACGATTTAATTATTTTAGACTCATTACTGTATTCTTTCTTCAGGTTAGCATTAATATTTATTTTCACGGAAGTGTAAATATTAGCCTTCTTGTGTTATTCAGCTCAATACAGGGAATTAATGAAAAACAAGCTTCAGTTTAAAATTTTTTTAAGTATTAACCCATTGTCATCCCAAATTAATATTTTGCCAGATGATTTACAACAATACAAACTATTCATGGAATTAATTTGAAAATTTTAAAATATGTACTTTTTAAAAAATTTTAATTTAAATTTTGACAAAAAGTTTTGTGTATTAACCTATAGTATGTTGTATACCATTGGAAAGAGCATGCAAAATGCTGTGAAATGACATCTGTTCCAGCTCTCCAGCTCAATTAGGAGAGCTCCTAGAGCAATTCAAAAAAAGTCCATTTGTGGTTTTTGGGCAAATTTTTGAAAATTTACATTGCTGTAATTCAAAAAGAAGTCCACATATCTTGATCAAATTTGGTATTTTTCCAAGACTATATCAATAGTACATCTGTGCCGAATTTCATGAAAATCTGAGATGGTGAGGTAAATTTTGTTCAAAAACTGTGTTGATTTGACATGGAATGACCCAATAAATTTACCAAGTAATATTTTCTAATGAATATCTTTCATAGTAAATTTGACACAAATTCAGAGTTTAACCTTCTGTAATTAAAACGAAACTATAGTACCTACAATTGAATCATAACGATGTAATGTCTAAAACTATAAAATTTTCAGAGAAAATTATGGTTGGGTAAAAAAACTATAAATTACAAACACTATCAATTACATGTGTTACAAATTTTAATACCATGATCTAATTGCATTTACGAAAAATTTGCTCATAAATCTGGTTCTTACTTGGAGTCACATGAAAGTAATTGAGGAAACCAGTTCAAAATATTTCTTTATATCTATTTTCAAACAACTGTCATTATTTCTACACCAAATTTGACAGCAATTAATAGCATTTTCAGTGCAGATATTAAGGCTATTTCAAGTCATACACATAAATATTACTTATCGTACGTAAAAAATAAAATCAAAAATTTAAAAGCAATCCTTACTTGATTCTAGTTCCCATTTCTTCTAATTTCATAACCTGTTATAACAGCAAAATATTTTTGTAAATATAGTTTTCTAACTGTAAAATAATCGACTTTACAACAATACTTTAAATTTCCGGCATCGGAAATCATAATTTTGACTAAGGACGGACAACGGAATGATTCGAAGGAAAGCTAAATTAACAAATTAATTTAGCGTCAATTAATTAACTCATCCATTCTTTGTGATCAAACAAAATTAACGCGGTATTGCCAAACGGTTGGAGCAAAACAAATCAGTTTTACTTTCGCTTTCTATTGCAGTAAAGTTTAACAGAATCCAAAATTTAAAAAAAATCCTAAAAAAAACCCGGAAGTTTTAATTACTTGCTAAATTAAATCTAAATGAAAACTGAAGATATGTTGTCGTTTCTTTGATATTTGGACGGTAATTAATCAAAGATAAGTTTTTAATAAAACGTTATGAATTTATTCAGCAATATTGTCCTATATTAGCTGCAAACTTAAAAAATAATTCTCATATTAAAATATTTTATTCATTCATTTTTTGTTGTTATCGTGTATCTTATTTACGGTATATCCCGTATTATTATCTGTTCTATTTATTTTACGTAATCAGCATTTTTGAGATAATTTTCCTGCTGTTTACGGATTGGCAATCATGCCGAACGTCAACTAAAACCATCTTTCGAGGCGAAGTTGTTATGTTTTCGCAAGTGGGTGGGCTAGGCAAAATTATTGACCTGTAAATATGTGAATATTTGTTTTTCATTTTATTTAGCATCAATTACACCAACCAAGATTATCAATTAATAAATGACATGATAAGACTCTGATTGCTTTAAAGGACATCACTGTTCTCAGGGTTAATAGTAAGTATTTGCTGATCTATAAAACTCTGTCGTAAACATTGGCGCGATTTTCTACATTTTTAAGAGATTACATTTGATTTTATTTTAAATATAAGATGAATAAATAAATATAATATGTATCATTGTAAAAATAAGCTTTTGGGGAATATTGCGTTTGATTTTTGTAAACTGTTATCGTAATTGATACCTTCTGTCAGTTGCATGTTGTATACAATTGTTGCATGTTATTTAAAGTCATAAGCTTACATTTATTAACATCCTTTTCAATAAAAAAGGCCCTTTTTGTAATTAAGGCAATAATTGCAATAAACATTATTACAGTTCGGTAAAGTTAGTTTTTGTGTCATTATCTTTTCTTCTGATTTGTGTTGCTCGTTTTTACATTAGGAAGCTTTAGCACTGAATGACGAGGAAGTAATATTGCCTCATTTGAAGTTTTGGGGCTAGTGATTATCAAGGTTTTGCTGATAATATTTCTATATTTTGCATCTGTTTAGGTTAAATATGTATTATTAAAAGATCTCTCAAGACTGTCATAAAACTGTTACCTGACTACTTTGCAAATCTGTGACCTGTCAGCAGTTTTTCATTCGTTATTATTTACATTATTTTAGTTTTATTTTTTAATATATTAAAAATATGTATAAAATAAATAAAAATACTAATAAAGGGAAAGTTTTATTTGTGGAAGAGTTAAAAATACAAAAATAATAGCAGACAATGCTAAGAAGTAAGAATCCGGTGGATGACTTCATCAGAGGATCATCTGCATGGACGAATGGCTGATGAAGTCATCCAGCGGATTCTTACTTCTTAGCGTTGTCTGCTAATATTTTTGTATTTTTAACCCTTCCACAAATAAAATTCCCTTTATTAGTATTTTTATTTATTTTGTACTTCACAATTTTTTCCTGGATGATGCTGCACTTGCTCACACCAGTTAAATTGCTTCTATTGGTTTTTGTCTTGTTAGATATTCTTCCTTATTCTTTATCTTTTTAGTTATTCAATCCTTAAAAATATGTATTCTGTTTAAAAAATATATTCTGTTAACAATCTTATATGTATTATACCACTTCGGAAGTTGGGATGTATTGCTGCCATTCCTTTGATTAATAGAATTACAAAAGCATAGATTTGTCATGCATCTCATAATTGACTGCATTTCCCTGCTTGTGAAATATGTATTTCAAGATGGAAGTATTTTTTCAAACATTTCTTGAATTGTTACTTTTGTTTTTTGATATCAAAAATTTTATATGAATGGAATATCCTAAGTTACTTTTCTATTAGGTTAACAGCTGCTGCAAATGGCCCAACCAAAGTATACGGTAAAGCGCCAAACTTGAATTATTTTTGACGAAAAATCGCTAAATATGATAACCCAATGGCGGACGGTAAATGTGGTAACATGGCTGACGTTTGGCGAATTTTTCATGATTTAGCACCAGCTTGGCGAGAGATTTACTGTACACTTTGGTTTTATGCTGCAAGCATGATAATTGATGTAAAATGTCACTTAATTCATATAACATTTGCCTAAATGTGTGCATTTTGTCTTTTGTTGAAGTAATGTAAAAGTGTCCTCGAATATTGGCTCGACTTAAGAACATAAAGCGGTCGCCAAAGTTGATTTTTTTTTTTTTTTTTTTTAATGATTTTTCACCAAATCTGGTATTTTCATGGCTGTGATTCTGAATTGGCAATTTGGAGAGTTTTGGGATGGTTGGCGCGAAGTTGTCGCATTTGATGAAAGACCGCACCGTGTTTTTAAGTCTTACCCAAATTTTATTTAATTTGCTTTTCAACTGCATTATGGTCGTATTATCTCATTATACTTTTATAAAACTTATTTTGTTAAAAAAATTTAAATACAGTACAACCTCATTTAACCGAACTAAAGGGGGAGGGGGAGTCATTTCGGATAACGTTTTTTTCAGTTAAGCCATGAACACCTATTGCTATTTTATATCTTATTAAAGTATGAATTCTGAAATTTTTTGAGTGTAAAACTAATTCTAGGCTACACTTATGTTCTTTATTAAAGTTGAGATTACATCTTTAGGTCAGACGGTCATCTATCTGCTAGCCATAGCCCAGCAAGCACTCTCTTTCCTTCGTCATTATTCCTGTGCAGTCAGGGTTGCTGCAATTTAAATCAGTTGATTAAAATCGCTGATTTAAATCGCGATTTAAATCAACTGATTTTTTTTATAAAAATCACTGATTTAATTTAAAAATCACTGATTTTAAAATATTTTCAAATGTATATTTAAAGAAAGAATATATAGAACATAAAAAAATATTTCATTGAATTCATGTAACTAGAGTACTTCCGTATCTTTATTTTTGAGAACACAAGCAAATTAGATTTTAAATAAATCTCTAATGAGCAACTCAATAAAATATGAGATGCACCTTTTTTATAAAATAAAATAAATATTGTGAAAGGATCATGTTCACAAAGAAAGAACATAATAAAATGCATAGAGTTTCATTTTAATGTTAGAGAAAACTAAATAGTGTTGGGGACAACAAAGTTTTTATATTGCAATAATGTTCAAATGTAAGATAAGTAGTACATAAAAATGTTCCAAAAGAAATATAAACATCTACATAGTGCAATTTAAACTATGATCTATACTTATAAAAGGCAATGTTTTGTGTGTGTGCGTGCACGCACAAATATTTTTTAAACAATTGTTACTTGTTTGAATTAAATTTTTTAAATTTATATTTTTTAAAAAAAGGAAGTACAGCTTTTAATGACTGGTATGTTATATATATATAATTCTATGGCTGTAGGGCTCATTGTCTAATATACAAATGTTAAATATATATAAGTATATAGTTTTTAAAAAATCATTAAAATCAAATAAATCGATTTTTTTTGAAAAAAATCGACAACCCTGTGTGCAGTATAGTACGTGTTTTCTGGATTTGAAATTTCATAGGCATTTGGTTAACAGGGTTTTACTGTATTTTGATTTTCCTGTTGCATAATGTTATTTAAATTAGAAATAAATATTTTTCATTTTAAACAGATTGTATAAATATCATGTCATCCAGAATGGATCTAATGGATCTTGCACGCCATTTAAGGCAAGAAGCTTTGTTTGTTCAGTCTGAAAAACAAAATCTACAATCATTAAATGAAAAGGTATGTCACTTTTACTTTTTACTTCTATGGTATAAGAGTATAAAAATTACAAAAATATGGTGCTGTCCATTATCATATTGAAAATTAGTTCAACGATTCATTAATGAAGTATAGCTCATCTCTCATTCTTTTTTACTTTCTCATATACAAAGAGAAAGTATTGTTATTGTCAAAAAATTCAAACTCCAGATTTTGATGAATCTCCGCATTTTAGACCTCCCCGAGTCTGAAAAACACAATTTTGGAATTCTGTCTGTGTGTCTGTCTGTCTACACGATAACTTGAAAACTATTAGAGCTACAGGGACGAAATCTGGTATGTGAAATTTGTAGGTTTCTATCAAATTTTGGACAAAATCCGTGTACGGGAAGTCTGCCCACTTTCATGTGGACATTATAACTCAAACACTTAAATCTCTAGATGGATGAAATTTGGTACACAGTTTTGTCATTGGGAATGTAGGTCCGTATCAAATTTTAGACCAAATCCATCAAAGGGTTGACCGTCTGTTGGTCTGTTTAATCGCATACTTGTAAACATTGTAACTCCTTAACAGAAGAACTTATATAAATGAAATTTGGTATGTGGCCTTTTAATCTTAATTGTAGATTTGTGTCCAATTTTTGTTTCAATCGGTTAAAAGAAAGAGGCGTTGAAATTGCTTATTTAATTTTCTAACTTAAGCCTATTATTTCTGACTTGGCAAGCGTGACCTTGGCACGCATTGAAGGAAACAAGTGGATAAACATTGCATTCTGGGTTACAGTAGATTCAAATTTTTTATCGCCGCAGGGAGAGGTAGGTTGCCATAATTGCATTGATATGAGATGTTTAGATGCTAAATAAATGACGAATAGAGTGGGTATGTATTTAACTTATTTTACTCTGATAAAAAAAAATCAACGTTTAAGCAATCTTATAAAATGAACACGTAGAATAGTAAAAAAAGATGTGAGGCTAATCCTTTTTAACCCAGTCACACTTTAAAGCTGATTTCACTTTCTTAATTATACAGGGTTCGTACGCGTCCTTACAAGTCCTTAAAAGTCCTTACTTTTACATTTAGTCCTTACAAGTCCTTATTTTTATGCCCCATTTTTAAAAAGTCCTTGAAAGTCCTTACTTTTTACTCTACCATTATTAAAAAATTTAAAATTTCACCGATTATCGTTTTTCTAATTCCTCCTTCTCGGCAGTTCTAATCTCGGTCGACGTGGCTCTCGCGGAATACGGTGGGGGTGGGGGGACGACACTGCTTGCGTTCTACGAATCCATATCCTTCGCATACACTTTGGGAAATAAGGGAGGAGTTACAGATGGCCTTTATTGGTCCATGGTTCCATAGGAATGATTGTCAAAAGTGCTGTTACCATTTTTAGAACAGTATCAAAGTGATAAACCTTTACTTCCATTTTTTGCCAGTGATGCTTTTAAAACTTGTTAATGATTGCATTCAACATTTTAAAATTTTGAAACCAGAGAATGAAAGAATTGAGAAACCTGAGACTTTATGCAAATTCAACTTCAGTGACCCAAACTTGCATAATGATAAAAGTTAAGTGTATTTAGGATTTTCTGCAGAGCAACTAATAAAAGAAAAGATAAAAAATAAGGAATTAGCAGACAAGGATGTTTTCACACTCAGACTGGATAGTCGGAAAAACATCTTAACAATGATAAAACATTTCATGCAGAAATGTCCTGTGAATTACGCACTAGTAAGACCTGCGATTTGCATTGATCCACGAGTAATGGCTGGATATCCCGAAAAGCACAGGAAAAAATGAAAAAGGTATTGACTGTATTGTCGCAAAATAAATGTATTTTGGGAAAAGATTGTGACGAAATTTTGTTACTCTATGCAGATTTTCTGTTAAATATTGTAAAGCCAAATTCATTTGAATTTACTTCTTTCAATCCAAAGAGTTATTCCCTTGATAATTTTTTACAAACTTATTTTAGCAATAATGATTATGAAAAAGTTTGGAAGATAATCAAAATGGTATTAATACTGTCCCATGGACAATGAGGTTTTTCAGTGAACAAGACCCTGGAAATAGAAAATTTAAAAGATGCTTCATATATTTTCCAGCGTATAATTTATTAAGCTGTCTGGGGCTATTTATGACTTAAAAATTACTAAAGAAATGAGGACGGCTGCCACCTCAACTAGAGCAAAATACATGCAGTATTTAGAAAGTGAAAGGTCCAAAGAAAAGACTGAAACAAAACAACTGAAACGAAAAGCTTTAGGGGAAGAAATAGATTTTTTAAACAAAAGAAAATGTTCCTCCAAACGGACATGCACCAAACAAATGAGAAAGCAAATGATTTAGCTAATGAGGCTGAAAAGTCAAAGGACATAAATTTATTTATTCAATCGCATGAACTAAGGAAAAAAATTTCTGAAAAAGAAATTAAAATAAATACCTTGGATGTAAAATTGAATGGAAAAAGTTTGGAATTAAAAGTTATTTAATTTGATTACCAGTTTCATGGGGCTTTTTTTCATCAATTTATTAACTCATATTTTTAGGAGTTTTGTTGTGTTAAATTTATAATGTATCTTCTATGTTTTATATTATAATTTATCATCTAATAGGTTGAATTTGCAAAAATAAGATTTTATTTAAAAATGTGTGCGACAATTCGTTAAGTTTATTCAATTTAGAGGTCCTTATTTTTTGTTTTTTTTTAGTCCTTAAAAGTCCTTGATTTTCTTTTAAGGAAATGTGTACGAACCCTGTTATATCATTTTCTTCTTTCACATAATTATAAAATTGGGTGCAAGTCATTTTAAAATTGTGATGACACAGAATTTAGGAAGAAAACTGAGCAAATAATATTACAGGACTGAGTAGTAAAATAAGATGACAGTCCCGTATATATGGGCTACCCTAGGGAGAGGGAAGATGACACCTTTTTGTGAAGTGTATGAGAAAATTTAGGGGAAACCACTCCGACTGGTTTTAAATATATTGTTGATTCAGTAATTTCATGTGAGTTTTGAGGTGCCAAAATCCTGAAATATTATGCAATTATGTATCCCTATAAATGAAACCTTGCTAGGTTGCTAGATTTTGTTGTATCCAAAATTTGGGGATAATCAAATTTTGACACTTGTACGACCATCCATACCATTCTTCTCAGTAAGGTCCACAGAAATATAAATTGTAGTTTTGATCAGTTAGGTATGTTATCATAGTTAAGCCAGTTCTGTAATTATACGAAAGCAGTATTAGATTTTATTTCTGAGGAACTCTGCATGGAAAAAAAATTTAGCTTTGTATTTATTAATAATAGTGTGAGTATGATACTTGTGGAGCCCTGAAATTAAACATGTGTTGGTGAAGATTCTGACAAATTATTCAAAAATAATTGACTTTCTCTTGTGAATAATACAAAAATATATTTATACTGAATAATGCTATTACCAGTGTATTATTAATGGATGATCTTACTATTATCAATTAGGAAATTTTATTCAAATGATAAGCTGTTGTCTACAGTTAATTTTAATAGGCAAAATACTGGAAGACATATTTTCAGATTTATATGCATAATTTTGTGGATTATTATTGAAACTTATATGAAATGTATAATAACTTGCTGTATTTTACATATTTACATTAATTATTATAATCATTTTACTCAAGGACTGCTTTACTTAAGAAAAGTTTGTAATCATGCTATACATATATTGTATGATTTTGTATCACAATACTGAATATTAATTCATGTTGATTGTCTCATCCCTTTTTTACATGTTTTGTTGAATCGTCATTAGATTAATTATTCCATTTTAAGAAATAAGTCTTTTTCTCCCTCAGGTTATGAAAACAGCAGAGAATTTATATCATCTATCATGGATAGCTCGTCAGCAACGCCAGACACTCGACAACCTGCTGCTCTCTCATACCGATTCAAATCTGGCATCTTGCTATCATCGCTCAAATGTGGTTGAAACAGCAAATTTCATTGATTCTTACAAACAACTAGGGATAAATGATTGCAGTTATTCAGAATTTCTTCAGCTGCTGAGAGAGAATCCTAAAGTCCTCGCTTCGTGTCTCAATTATGGAGAAAAGATAGATTTAAGTACAATGCACCAAATAGTAAACATTATTATGGCTGCTATATATGGGAACTGCATTTTACCAGAGGATGAAGTTCATGCTCTGGTCTTGCTGAAAGAGCTTATGTCACTCCAGCTTGCTGTGAGTGATAACCCAAGAAGGCTATTAAGACACGGGTCCTGTGCTTTTAGTCGATTTTATAAGATATTCAGCGAGTGTCTGTTCAGTGCCAAAATCTTCCTCACTGCAGCACTCCACGAACCTATAATGAATCTCTTAATGGCCGATGATTTGTTCTTGGATATCGATCCGAGCAAGGCAGCCGTCAGATTTCATCCCCAAGAGCGCCTGCGGCATTTTGGAAAGGAGGGCACTCCCGAGTATGCTGCATCCCTCCAAAATTATCGCAACTGGACCATAAAGAAGTTGGTTAACATCACCAATCGCTTCATTGAGGAGATACGCAACAACCTGTACTGCTTTCCCCAGAGTTTGTCGTGGTTGGCTCGTCAAATGTACAACATCCTCATGAAAGCAAAGCGGGTCGAAGTCAGGGAAGTTGGAGCCATGTGTGCCGATCTGGTATTTGCATTCTTCATCTGCCCAGCCATTGTGGATCCTGAATCTTATGGAATAACAGATATTCCAATCAGCTATATTGCCAGATTTAATCTGATGCAAGTAGCTCAAATTCTTCAAGTTCTGGCAATGTCAAAGTGGGAGGAAATCGATCGAAAGCTAATGGATTTATATGGGAAATTTGAAAAGGTGAGAATTTTCGAATTTTTATTTGACATTTTATCTTTGATTGTTGTAATAAATTGCTCTTTAAATTTTTGCAAAAATTATGCAAGCAATTTTTATGCTGGTATAAAATGCATTTACATGCAATTCAAACATTGTGGTAAAATCTTTTGCCTAACACCATTTGTTCTTATATGAATTATGTTTGAATCAATCTTTCTATACATTTTAAGAAGTTAAGCAGAATCATTGCCACAGCAAATTTTGCTGACTTAGACACATTTTTGCCCTTTTACCGGTATGATACAACCTTTTAACTGATAAAATAGTCTAATAAAGCTTTATGTACTCCTTCCCCTTTTTCCATACTGGCCTCCATGGAATTGCTTGTAAATTATGCTTCTTTGATTCCTAAATAAAATGGTTCTTTTTAAAGTTCAGACTTTTCAATTCCACTTCGTTTATTTGGCATGCACCATTTTTACCTGTTCACTATTCTACCTTTGTCATTCCTTAATATTATATGGTACCTTTATTTTTTATTTATAGATAGTATAATTTCATTAATCATCTGTTTCTTGTTAGAGACTCGTACGTATATAAGTAGTGGGTAGTGAAATGAATTAATAAAGTTGAATGGCAGTATCATTAGTTCATGGTTAAGTAATAAACTGAATAACTAAACTGCTATATTCACACAGATAAAATAAATAAATATAAAACAGGAGTTTAAATATTAACTGATTAAATAATTAGAAATTCGAGCAAAAGATTGATCTCGTTCATTGTTTGAAAACATTGTCTTCTAATCCGATTTAACTATTCAAGACATATAATTATTCCAAGAAACAAGATTAATTCACAGAATAAGTATTAAAGATATGTGAGATTAGCCAATAAGACATTTCCATGAAATACAAATTTTCCATTAAATATTTACTTTGTGCCCTAGAATGTTAAGTATGTTTTCTTTGAAGATGTAATCAGGGTTGCAGTGATTTAAATCAGTTGATTAAAATCACTGATTTAAATCACTTTATTTTAAATATCAAGTTAATCTGCTTTAATGAAATAAAATTGTTCATGTATCTTTAAATGGTGATTTTAAAGTATTTTTAAATGTATATTTAAAGAAAGAATATATAGAACATAGAAAAATATTTTATTGAATTGATGTAACTAGAGTACTTTCCATATCTTTATTTTTGAGAACACAATCAAATTAGATTTTAACCCTTTGTGGTGCAAGGCAATAATTTTTTGAAAATATGATGAGAAAACATCATGAATGGCTTTAGTTTATTGTCTAGACATAGAATCTACAGAAAAAGTTTTTTTAAGAACTTACTTCATTCCTGGGGGGGGGGGGTCGTCCCCCTTTCGGGTCACCCCCTTCATGAGAACCCCCTTAGACATAGCCACCTTGATACACTCAAAAATTATTGTTGAATCTTACAGAAAATTATAAAATAAAACTTCAAGAATATTGGAGCAAAATTTACGAGTTACTTTGCTAAAATTGTTAAACGTTCAGAACTGAAAAATTTCTTATCTCTGAGTCAAAGAATTTTCCCAAACTTTATCTCTAATAATTCCTATTCCGAAGCAAAATTTCATAAGTCTGCTATATACATTCTAAAATGAGTACTATTAGCCCTATCCTAAACCTATTATTTTCCATTTATAGTTGAATTTAACGGTTGAGAAGTGAGTGAAATTAGGTGTGCCATTAACTGGCACACTTCGCTGCAAAGGGTTAAATAAATCTCTAATGAGCAACATAATAAAATGCAAAATATGGGATGCTCCTTTTTATATAAAATAAAATAAATATTGTGAAAGGATCATGTTCACAAAGAAAGAACATAGTAAAATGCAGTGAGTTTCATTTTAATACTGGAGAAAACTAAATATTGTTGGGGACAACCAAGTTTTTATATTGCAATAATGTTCAAATGTAAGATAATTAAGTAATGCATATAAATGTTCCAAAGGAAATACAAACATCTACATAGTGCAATTTAAACTATATAGTCCTGATGGTGACTCAATGCACCTTGAAGCCTGAATTTTAAAATTTTATCTAGAAAATTTTTTATTTAATGTTTTGGGTGAAACAGATTAGGATTAGAGAAAGCTTCAAAACTTGTGTTTGTAATGAAACAAATGAACAGCTGAGTGTAAAATTCTCAAATATTCTAACATGCAATAATATATCTATAGTCAAGAAATGACAATTTTTATTATATCTTTCCTCAATAAAATTGTCTTATATTTCAGAGGTATATTATTTTTATATTTTAGTTCACAAATGTTTTTTAAATAGTTGAATTAAATTTTTTAAATTTGTTTTTTTAAAAGAAAGTACAGCTTAATGACTGGTATGTTGTTATATATATATAATTATATGACTGTAGGGCTCATTGTGCCTCATATACAAATGTTAAATATATATATGTAGTTTTAAAAAAATCATTAAAATAAAAAAAATCTTGATTTAAATAAAAAAAATCCGATTTAAATCAAATCGATGTTTTTGAAAAAAAAAAAAAAATCGACAACCCTGGATGTAATTTAAATTCAGCATTTTCTTCAAGAGAAAATCAGTGTACTTAGTTATTTATTAATCAGTTTTCAAACGGTTCCAATTGAGCTCGATTCTGTTAATATATCAATGTGTGACAAGATTTCTCATCCTTATTCTATTGATGGATAGGATTCATTGTTTTCAAACAATTGATTATGCAAGCTGAGAAAAGCAAGCCGAAGTGCACATTAGGCTAATTTTTTGAAACCTGGATTGAGTCTGAAAAATTGTGTTTTGTGTTTGCACATTCCAAAATACTTTAAATTTCACCTTTCAAAATAAAATTTGTTTCCTTGTTTTGCAATAGTTTGTTGGTGAAAATAAAAGTTCGTAGAGTGTAAGAATTGCTGTGGCAGTAAATTTAGATATGAAAAATATACGGTATTTATGTATTAACGCCACCGCAACTACAGATTTGGCAGTTTTGAAGTGCCGCCAATGTACACTTAAAATTTTTGCCAGATTTGGCGGTTTTTAAGTGCCGCCAATGTACACCTAAAATTTTTGCAAGATTTGGCTGTTTTCACAGATTTGGCAATGCAACCGCAGCTACAGATTTGGCGGTTTTGAAGTGCCGCCAATGTACACCTAAAATTTTTGCCAGATTTGGCGGTTTTTAAGATTGCTGTGTGTGAACAACAAGATTGCTCTTTATTGGCGCAACTTCAACTGCGGTGGGGTTAATACGTAAGTACCAAATATACTTTGAAATTAACCATGGAATTCAAAATTATTCAAATAAATAAAAATATCTTCTAATTTCTCAATCTAACACAGGTAAACAATATAGATCTCCTAGAACCGAGATTATTTTTATAGTCACCTGTTGACTCGAAGAAAACTTAATATTTAAAAGTAGATCATATTAATTCAAATCGTATTAATTTTTACCATTATTAATTTCATTGTAATGCTAACTTCTAAATTTTTTTCTTCTTATTTAGGATTGTATGTCTTCATTGTTAGATTTAATATTGGAAGGTAGCACTACTGACTCGCCTGCAGATTTAGTAAATCAGTTTCAAGATCTTAATAGATCAGCTATTCTCATAACAGAATCAGAACTGCATTCTTTGGTAAGTATAAACACATTCTTCTGATGAACTGTGTATGGTATATTTTGTAATATGCTGAGTAATACACATACAGATGTTATTTTTAATTTTTGCTTCTTAATCTTTCATAGCATAAATAATAAGTACAAGTAATTAGCTGGGTAAGACTTAAGAACATGGTGCGGTCTCTCGCCAAACGTGGCGACATCGCCCCATCCATCCCAAAACTCGCCAAACAGCCTTGCAAAAAAATATCCATGATTGCCAGATCTGGCATGAAATCACACAAAGAAATTCAACTTTGGCGACCACACCATGTTCTTAAGTCTAGCCATTAGCTGCATTATACTGAAATGCTTTTTATTGTATAGTTTGCTTATGTTTTAAATTAGATTTGAAGAAATAGTCCTCTAACTAGTGTTTAAGATTTTAGCATGTAAAAGCATTGCCTGTTTTAGAATGTGTTAGTCCTTGTATTTATTCAGGTTTGAATTAGCCTTACAAAAAGACCATTGGAAAGTGATAAATAATAAAAGTTCAGGCAATTTTTTTGATTCCTCATGTTGCAAGAAGTGAATGCATGGGCAGCAGTTAAAATATAGTTCTACAGGCTTCCCATAGTCCTTGAAAACTCCTTGAATTTTATTTGCCTTACTCAGGGCAATAGAAAAGTTCTTGAGTTTTATTGGGTCCTTGAAAAATAAGAAAAATGTTCATTCGTTATTTTTTGGGACAGAAGAGAAAACTAGTCTGTGACTTGGTTTTGGCTTGAGAATTCCACCACCAGAAAAAGGGTTTTTGTTAGGGTATATTATCAATCATCAATCTTTTTTCTCTTTGTATATTCAAAGGCAGCTTAATTTGACAATACAGTAAAAGTTACAGATGGTATTTTTCTGCCAAATAAAATTGTCCTGCAATCATCCTAATGTATTTTGAAAGTAACTGATATATTTGAATAGAATTTTGTTTTAAATACCAATAACTAATTTTCTCTGCTATGAAATCATTTTTTCAAAATGTATGTTATTTAATTTCATAGAACCAGGGAAGTACCTTAAATAGCTTGGTGGATAAAATTTGCTACACAGTTTTATCATTAGAATTGTTGATCTGTGTCAAATTTTTTATTTCAAAAATAAAGATGCAAATGATTAATTTCATTTAAATTTATCATTCACATTTTTATATCTAAAATGTGTAATTTTATGGTCCTTGAATTTTCGTAAAAAGGTCCTTGAAAAGTCCTAGAATTTTTTTCCTCAATAGGAGTGGGAACTCTGATCTAAAATAATGCTGAAATTCTACTTTAAATAAGTATGCTTTTAAAAAAACTTTAACAAAAAAAAAATGAAAATTGTACTGTATTTCTTATGGCATTTTAACAGCAGGAATTTATAAAATTTTGCATGTTTCCCCCATACCATTAATTCCTAATATGTTTATACGTATCGTTTGAATATCTTGAGACTAGCACTTTTGGACGATTTTATTCCGGAAAGGGGGTGACAGGCAATGAGTAAGATGAGCCCATTTCCAGAGTTCTGTGTTTGACCACACTGAGTAAAATGTAAAAATCTCTCCTTCCATTTTTTCACTTCATCCCTATTTTGGGGAAATCGACACTGCCTGGTGCATGTGCAAAAGCGTGGAGGGTTTCGGAATCTGAGAACATGCAATATGTAACTTAAAAATATATGATATTAATTTGGTACTTTACCATTAGCTAAGTTATCAAAATATACACTAAATATTATAACCTTCCATCATCAAACTTGTAACTACATTATAAGGTTTCTATACTTGCTATATTTGGGTATATTTTGATGACTGACACATGAACGAAAGTTCATGGCAATTGATTCATGGTATTTTTTATATATAAATTCAGCTGCGTTAACAGTTTTATTTCTTTTTTATTATTTTCTTTCAATATTTATTTATTTTGTATTTGGTAATGCATTCTTTTTTCTGTTAGTGGATTTTGCCTTATTTTTACTCAGACGAAACGAAAGTAATTGTTAAAAGTAAGGTTATTATTAAATGAAGGTTAGTGTCAATTGATTCATCAGTTCTGTTTTTCATGTTTTTTTAAAAATTTCTTAAGCACTCTGCCATTGGAAATGAGATTTTCTACTATAACTTTCATTAGTAAATCTGTGCACATGGATATGAGATATGTTTGGAGGGCTAAATTCCAGTCTAAGACTGGCACAAATCTTCTAGTCAATAATGACCATACTCTTTATTATATTAAATTCTTATTAAAATAACTTAGTGTATATGTGGTAACCTTTCTACTTTAAATCTTCTCTTTTAACCTTTTTACTTTCAAAATTCTGACGTGCACTTGAACACTAATCTCATTCTTCATTGCTAAAAATGAAATATCACTCATGATGATTGCTGAAATCTGCATTTAAATACTCTGTTTTTACTTCTGTGGCACTCTCTTGGTATCAATTTTCTCCTTTTCCTTTCATTCATCACCATGCACGTCCCCCCCCCCCAAGTATCTTTGTGGAACTTGGTGTACCATCTCTTGTAGCTCAAATTAAGCAATACAGTAGAGCTTAACTAACCGGCATCTCAGAAAACGCCATTTCCAGATACCTGAAAGTCGGAAAAGTTAGTGTTCTGCAGGAAAAAATGGGGAGATTAGCCCTTTTTTTTTTTTTTTTTTTTGTCAGATTTCTTTTTTTTCTCAGTGGAAGGTAAAGACTTTTTTTCCTTTGTGGTTCTCACTTACCTTTCAACCCCCCCCACAACATATCTTTGGCAGAACTTGGTGTACCATATGTTGGCAGCTCAAATAATACAGTAGGCTTAACTAAGCCTTAGAAGCGTCTTTCGGGCGATTTCCAGATACCTGAAAAGTCGGAATGATGGGGAAAAAAAATGGGGGATTAGCAGCTTCCTTACAGTGATTCTTTTCTCGAAAGCGGAAGGTAAGGAACTTTTTTTTCCTTTGGTTCTCTTTTGCTTTTCAACCCCCCCCCCCCATTGAAACAAGTCTGCATGTGCTATGTCACTGTCACTGTACTGTATGTGCTACTCTAGTATAAAGAGAAAGTATTGTAATCGTCAAAAATTGAACTTCGAGATTTGGCAGAATCTGCGTTTTAGACCTCCCTGAGTCAAGAAAAAACACAATTTTGGAATTATGTCTGTGTGTGTGTCTGTCTGTCTGTCTGTGAAAGCGATAACTCGAAAACTATTAGAGCTACGGGAATGAAATTTGGTATGTGGTCTTTAAACATAATTTGTAGGTTTCTATCAAATTTTGGACAAAATCCGTCAACAGGAAGTCTTATCTGTCTCTATGTCCGAAGTCATGCAAACACTATAACTCAAAAACTTGAATAGCTAGATGGATAAAATTTGGTATACAGTTTTATCGTCATGAATATAGGTTCGTATAAAATTTTGGCCAAATCCGTCAATGGGTTGACTGTCTGTCAATCTGTATAATCGCATACTTGTTAAGCATTCGTTTGAAAACCGATCTCCATGTGCATGCGTCCTTAGCAATCTCTGGTACCTAGTGGGAGGATTACGTCAGTTTGTCCTTGAGATGGAGTTTGTGATAGATGTTTTATCTCCTGTTTTGTTTTCGCTCGCTCGTATAATAGCATATCTTGCTGGAGTGTGATGGAAAATAAATATTGCTAAGTTTTAATACATATGCATCTCTTTTTATATGATTCTTCACTTAAATATTTTACAATCACTATAATCTGCAATGAAAAACCTTCTGATATTCGTTGCATTCTGGATTTACAGTAGGTTCGATTTTTTTTTTCCACGCAAGGGGAGGGGAAATGACAAATTTTTGAGCAGTATATGAAAAAGTTTAGGGGAGGTCACTCCCACTAGTTTTCCTTCTACGCCCCCTCCATGCGGAGCGGATGTCGCATTCCAGAAATAAATTGGACACATGAATGGAACAATTCTGGCACTCTGATGTATTATTTTTAGAAAAACTCATTTTCGAATTTTTCCGGTTAGTTGAGCTTTCCGGATACTTGAATGCTGGATAATTGAGAATTTACTGTATGTTGCCTCTGAGCCTGTGCTAACCGAAAATTTCATGATCTGAATTTTCCAAACATAAATTGTTTGTAATTATGTTTCATCATTTTAGGTGACTTTTTTGAAAACTGTAGAGGCCGAAACTTCAGACCCAATACTGAAAAAAACTTTATATACAATGGTAAACCATCTTCCAACCCCTCAAATAAATGGTCCTTCCATGCCAAATGGAAATCTAGTGAGAGAAATTTCAACTTCTTCTGACAATCAGCCAATGACACCATCTACAAAAAGGAGCTTTCTTGGTAAAGGTATAACATTTTCTTTCTTTTTTTCTGAATTATCAATTTTAATTATTTCTAACTTATGTTTACCATTACCTTGAATCCTTAATATAACCTCTTGGGTGTTAGGCAACGGCCCATGTAGCCACCTATTAACATTGATTATCCTACTTCATGCATGGATGCTTAGGCATCAAAGCATACAGTATGATTTAAACTTTAAGCAGAGTTGTCTAAACTACAGTAGAAACATTACTGGGATGCCTAACCTCGACCTTTAGAATAGTGATTAACCAGACAGGCAGTTTTTGGATGCAATTCAAAGAAGAAACTTTTAAGTAAAAACCATTATTTATTTTCAACAACATGAAAAAACAACAAAGATTAAAAATTAATATCGGTAAATGTATATAAGCATTTAAAGTCGGAATTTAATGTAATACGAAGAAATACTATTTCGAATCCGGTAAGCTAGTGAAACTTATTTAAACTGATGACTAGCAAAGATAATTCATGAACTTTGAAAAAATAGATGACACTGTTAAACTGTTTATTCAGACCTTAAACAATGCGACGATGTTTCAGATAAGTCCACATAGATCAGCCGATTCTGCTCCGGACTTTAAACACCAGAAAAACTGCACTCGCTACGTAATTTTTAGATACTAAGTGACACCATAATGTCTTCAATTTGACTGTAAACAGATGATTCTCAAACATAAACATCACAAAGCATTTCTGCCAAGTTGAACACATGGCTGGTAAATAAATAACTTTAGATAAACATAAATATTTCTTTTCCTAATTGGAGTAGAGATGACAAGACTTGAAGCAGAGCATCTTATTGCTAACATTGAGACCAAAGGTATAATTTTCGACCAATTTTCACAAAAATTGGGATTAATACTCTTGATAGGATTATATTAGAATATATTGAATGGAAAGTAACTTTTTTTTATAAACAAAACACATATGTCCATTAAAATGAATGTGGAGTCTCGAGAGAATAAGGCAGGAGTGATTGCCTTCAGGATTTATCCAGAATTCCGGGTTTTTTGCTTTCTCAAATCTGGAATTTCAGGATATTTTTAGATTCACTATCTGTCTCAGATTTTGATTTAGAGTAAATATATCATTAAAATATTGTAATAATTTTAGATTATACCAAAATCAATGGAGTAGTCAAACCTCTTGTTGATGTAAATTAGTGAAAATCCAGTCATTTTTCTTAAACAATATGTATGTTTGTGAATCACATAAACAATCTACACTTATTCGAAACTATGACAGGTTTTTAGCACATGCTAGTTTTCTGGATTTTTGAACTGCAGTCACCTCTGATGTGGATTAGACTTTCCTCTTTTGTGTTTATTAGAGCGATTAGTTAAAGCAGATCTTCTTAACCTTTTTATAAGCTTTTATTCAAATTGTGTGTCGTGTCCTCAAATCTTGAGATAAATTTCTTACCCACTTCCAATTGAGCTACAGCTTTGAAAATGAGTACAGTGGTGGGTTCTCAGAGACAATACAATATTATGCAAAGAAATTTGCAATCTGTACCTATTTTAAACCTAGCAAAAGGATATTAAAATTTTAGCCCTATATTTGGGCGATAAAGTTTGGAAGGTGGTGACCTCGCGTTATGTAGGGCTGTAACAACACCACGAAGCTAACAGAGAATACTCTATACTGTTCAGCAACAGATTCCGAGAATACCACTTTCGGACGATTTTACACCGGAAAGGGGTGTCGGGCAATGAGTCGTATGAGTGCATTTCCGGAGTTCTTTGTTAGATCACACTCCGTAAAATGTAACATCACACTTCCATTCTTCACTTTCCCCTTATTTTGATGAAAATAACTCTGCCCGACACATGCGCAAGAGCGCGGTGGGTTTCCAAATCATTTGCTAAATAATACTTCCGACGCTGCACTGATGAACGATGTAATAGCTCATGTTTCTACGCATCTTGGGTTTACTTTCTATTAGAATTCTCCAACAAACAGATTTTTTAAAAATTCGTGTGCGCCAAACATTTCACACTCAAAGCAAAAAGAGAAAGTTATGTAGATCAATTCTCTTATTTTTTTTCTATTACATTGTTGATAATAATTGTAAGTTATTATGTAATATATTACGTATTTATATTTCAGGAAGTTAATGTCATTAAATCATTTTTAGAATGTAATTGTACATATGTATATAATAATTTTAATATCTTTTTATATTGGATAATTCAATAATTGAATTTGGTTTACTATGCCTAACATGTCGTGTATTCGGGTCAGCCATCACTAAAAAGTAGATAATAAAATAAATAAAAAAAATAAAGGTATAAGCTTTTATTCATGCGAAAAAGTGAACGCAAAAGTTGAAATTAATTTTTCTGATTACAGTAAAATGCATGGTTCAAATAAAAGCTTGAGTGCCTTATTTAGCACCTTATATTTTGTGTATATTTTCTTAAACAAATGGAATATTCCTAGAAGGTAAAGGCTTCCACACTTTTGTTCAAACCATGCATTTTATTGTAATCAGAAAAATTAAGTTCAACTTTTGCATTCATTTTTTCGCATGAAGAAAAGCCTTATACCTTAAAAAAAATTTTTATTCCACCTGTGACCTGTTATTTGGTTCAGGAATGCATTCTTGTCATAAAAATTTACTTGTCACTCAAATATTAGAAAGCATAACATTAATGGTAGCTAAAAAAATTCAGTGACACTTATTGTCCAGAAATTTTTAAGGAAATCACGCTAAGTTGAGATGATTTTCTTATTACAGCTATATTTTTGCTTACATTTATTTAAAATTTTTTTCCCTGTAGAGTGCCAACATAGACAGACACATACATACATTCTCCTTTATTATTAGTAGAGATTGGTTATTACCCATCAGTGGTTTGAAGTAGATTTATTAATATAAATGAATCTTAATTTTTAGAGCTTCTATATAAGTGAGTAAAGGGTTTATTTTAATAAATATTTAGCTAAAAATTTCCATTTTGGGGTTAACTATAGAATTCTGTTTTAAATATGCAATGTATTGTACATTTTGTCAAAGGACTTTTCTTTTCATTTTTCATATTTATAAATTTTAATACCAGTTTTCTAGTCAAAATGAAACCCTAATATCGAATTTAATTTTATGTTTTATTTATCCTCTAAATCATCTTTTAAAGAGTTTTTTAGTAGAAATAATATTAGCAAACTACTAAATTTTGTTTTGTGTTGATTAGACACAAGATTTTCATGCTCTCCCTTCTCTTTGATTGCAGTTGGTCGTAAAAGCTCAAAATTGCCAAGCAATATGATGTTAAATTCCGATAACCATGCTGATGAAGCCAATGGTTTGCCTGAAGTTGATGCTACTGTAGCTGCTAAAACACAGTTGGAAGATGTCTTGGTTGTACCCATTTTGGGTATTGATTTTGATTGCCCTGGAATGTTAACAGAAGATAAAGTAATTTCAATTGATTCTCTCGTTTTTTTCTGTCTATCAAATGATTTTCATTTTAGAAAGAAATAAAACTATAGATTAACCAAACTTCTTGAAATGCTCAAAATTATTCAAAGGTAAAATTATCTTGATAGCTTTCGAATATAGAAACTTTTCAAGTTCCCCTTTTTCAATTTTTTAATCTTTTTGTGAAAAGGATGTATTTAGGACTTAGCCAATCACTGAATATTTTTCAATTATTTTGTTTGATGTAAGTAACTAATCGGTGAATGATTATTTTCAGGCATCGTGGTCACATTTTTCAGTAGGATTTGATTTCTGAAAAACATGTTTTGAAATAAACTAATTAATTAAAAAAGAATTAGCATTGAAAAAACCTCTAAACTGTGTCAGTTACAATATGTAAAACATCTAATTGCAGTCATTAAGTCTGACGAATGAAGACCCTATTTTGAATTTCTGTACTCATTAAATTAATTGCCTTTTTTTAGAACTGTTATGCTATGCAGATGAACAAACTATATTAACTGTTTCAACACCATGCTATGAGTTTTAAAATTGTTACTGTGTTGTTTTTGATGCCAATATTTACTTAAATTGTATTAAATACTCTTACACCAAAGATGTATCTGTTGGTTAGAAACAAAAAAAAAATCCATCATAATGAATCATAGTGAAATTGTTTTGAATATATCTGATAAATTTTAGCTACATGCCAATGCCATAATTCTCAAAAGGCAATAAGCTAGATGCAAGAACCTTAATTTTAATCTAATCACCATAATTTTTGATGAGTACTTAATTTCGGATTAAATCTGTCAAAAAATTAAATATTTGTCCATCTCTCTGTCTGCAGGCATGTGAACTTGATACTTCAAAAATTTAAGAAGCTAGATGAATGAAATTTGGCATGTAGTCTTATCACCATAATTGTAGATGGACAGCAAAATTTTGACTAAAAGTATCATAGATTTTGACTGTCTGTCAATCTGTTGATTCACAGGCATTTGAATTAAAATATTTAAAACTTGAAAACCAATTTCATCTTTGTTGTATTTTCATGGCTTTTAGTATAAAATTATTTCTTTATCAGTTATAAATGAATATATACACGTTGCCACTTCTTGGTAATCCAAATTTTTGCTAAGACTGAAGTTTTATTAATAGAAAAATGCCTAAATGATCTTGTAGAATAATGTTTGTGATTTAAAATAATGCAATGAAGCAGGGGTGGCTTGTGTATAGGGACTGCAGCAGTCCCAACTTTTTACTTTCTCGTATACGAAGTATACAAAGAGAAAGTAATGTAATCATCAAAAAATTCGAACTCGAGATTTTGACGAATCTCCACGTTTTAGACCTCCCTGAGTCCGAAAGACACAGTTTTGGAATTATGTGTGTCTGTGAACACGATAACTCGAAAACTGTTAGCGATACAGGGATGAAATTTGGTATGTGAACTTGACACATAATTTGTAGGTTTCTATCAAATTTTGGACAAAATCCGTCCACGGGAAGTCTGTCTGTCCACGGTCATGTGAACACTATAACTCAAAAACTTGAATAGCTAGATGAATAAAATTTGGTACACAGTTTTATCATCATGAATGTAGGTCTGTATAAAATTTTGGGCCAAATCCGTCAAAGGGTTGATTGTCTGTCGGTCTGTATAATCGCATACTTGTAAAAATTATATCTCCTGAACCCTTTGGCTTAGATAAATAAAAATTGGTATGACATTTGCTAATATTAATTATAGATCTGTGCTCAAATTTCGTTTCAATTAATTGAAAAAAAGATGTTCAAATTGCATATTTGGTTCAAAATGCACATTGCGACTGTGTGTTGGCGAGCGTTTCACTTATTTTACTCAAGTTAGTATAGTTGGCTTTTGACCTTGGCAGTCTACGAAGTATTGTAGCTTCGGATGCGCTTCGGAAATTATGGCAACCCCCTGAACCCAAAACTTCGTTCTTACATTCTCCAGATGGAAGGTATGGTGAAATCTTGCATGATTGTAGTAAGATTTCGATCTCAAAAACTTTATTTAAAGTTGTGGTACCTCAGCATGCGTAAAAATTGAGAACTTACGCAATTTTTTTAATTGTTATCATTTTCCTTTTACACATAATCATAAAAATGGGCGCAGGTCATTTTAAACTTATAATGACTCAGAGTTTAGGAAGCAAATGGAACAAATAGTATACGGGATGTATGGCAACCCTAATTAGAGGGAAAATGACACCTTTTTGGGAAGTATACGAGAAAGTTTAGGGGAGACCACTCCTGCTGGTTTCAGTGCATGAATTAAATTATTTATTTAGTTTTGCTTTTAATATTCAAATCTATCAATAAAATTAACTTACGACGCTTTCAGCTGTGCCGAAAAGCTGGATAAAACCAAGATTACTTCAGAGAATTTTCCCTATCCACTGTCTTCCCAGAACGCTATTCCCTCTTCCAGAACGGGAATGTCCCTTTGTTCCAGTTCCGACTTCTTGAGCATAGGCAGTTACTTTGCAATCCTGGTCTTCCTTTTTTTTCCACTGGGCATTTAACCTAGCTGGGAACTGTTTTCGGAGTAGCACCGGTGAGATAGGGAATAACAATTCCCTATCCCGCAAGATAGGGAATTGTTTTAAACATTTTTTTTCACTGTGGAAGAATGTTTCATGAGATAAAATTTGAAAATAATTTTCAAAATGAATCATAAAGGAAAATGAAGTCATATGTAATGATAAATTTAAAAAATTAGTTAAAAGATTATTGTAGATAAATTTGAATGATTTTTTCCCTGTTGCATATGAACATTATAATTCTGAAACCGAAACAGCTAGAGGAATGAAACGTGGGATGAGATCTCAACACCAAATTTGTGATTCTAGTAAATTTTGGGCAAAATCCTCTAAAGAAATTCTGTTCGTTTGTCTGTCTGTCTGCGAGCGTTTTCATGTCATTTGATGGTCATACCAGTACTGCGGAAAACGTTATTGTTCATTTCGCTCAAAATGAAACCAGAAGAGCCATTTCAAGTAGTTTTTAGTACCCATATGTATTCATTTCAATTAACAGCTTTCAATGAATTTTTTTCACGTTCAGTTGATTATCTCAATCCTTATAAATGAGAATTAGAGACTTAGCAAAAATCACTGTGAAAAATAATTTAAGAAATTCTTAATTATTGTGTTAGCTAAAAAAATTAGTAATTTCTAAATTAAAATTTCTTTATAAAAATAATTTGAAGTCAAAAATCTATTAATATATTTTTTTTTATGAACTGAGTATTAAACTATTGAAAGTTAATTAAAAAGATCCTAATTTAGTGTATACAGAAATCATTACTATGCAGTGTAGAACTTTACGTTGCAGCACCCCCACGGTAATTTAGCATGAGCCACCACTGCAATTAAGTAGTCAGATATCAGTGTATTATATTTGTGCAGATATGCTGAAATGTATTCTTTTCAGTGTCTTCTTAATTTATATATTTTTTCAATGAAAAATTTCAAAATGTTTTCCAAAAATGTGATGGGAAAAAAATCATCTTTATATATATTTTTTCTTTATTGGTGCAAAGTTTGTACGAAAAAAAATATTTTTCATTTATTAAGGTATTGGCTATGGAATCTCAAAAGAAAAAGACATCACTGGAAAATGGTAATTTATTGGAAGAAGGCGATGCTTTGAGTGTTGGTCCGGAAATAATAGAGAAGAGGACAAGATTCTCCCTTTCACAAGATCAGGAGTCTGTTGGTAATAAATCATTATTCTTCATTCTTGTGCTGTAAAAATGCAATGTTTTCATGTGATGCTTCACTTATCTTTTAATTTAAACTGTTGACCATAAGACCTTTCCTTCTTTTTCACTGTCGTAATTTTCTGTGTATTTGGTTTTTAAAAAAATTAGAATGTTTTTTGAGAACATTTGCCAGTAGATTTTTATCAGAAAGGCAACTTTTGTCTGGGGATGAGAAATATATCTCCGGGAAATTTACCAAATTGTCTTTAAACTTTTCAAGCAGCGAGAAACTGTATCTCAATAATATTTCCCTTGAATAAAATGAGTTCAATTCAGTGTGCAGCAGTTTCGTAGCAGTAGTTTGCTCTGCCAGTATGGATGTGTTGTCCAAATGTATTAAAGCTATGTTAATTCCATGAAAGAAAACACCAATTCTTAATCTTGACTGTTTTATTAGCAATCGGATC